>JAGDQP010006771.1:13318-70553 GCA_022664845.1 Lepisma saccharinum | reverse complement strand
GTATATAGTGTAAATAAGTTATGGAGATCTATAGTTCTATTTTCTACTAAGCACATTCAGAAATGGTTTCAAGCTATCGAACGATGTGTTTCTTGTTCTCGTACTTTCTTCGTTGCTCTTTGGAGCAGAGATTCTGCCAGGATTTTCAGTTTTGGGGGGTTTTAAATAAAAATTGAGAGGATGTAACAGGAGTTTTGCACGGTTTCTATTATTTTTCACCGTAAAAATTCATATTTGGGATACGCTCGATAATTTGGGGGGTGACACCCCCCGAAAAGGGGGTCTGGCGGAATCACTGGTTGTGAACTACCAACTGTCAAGCCAACGAGACGCCACTGTGACTGAGGATACCCCTAAAAAAAACTCATTTAGAATGGTCGGCCGCTCGGATAGAACCCAGGGCATTCCCAATGCTTCACCAACGCTGTACCACTGATCTACGGCGCCTCGGTAATTCTGCGTACATCTTGAATGGAAATACTTGACATAATTAATTTACCTAACTCTCGTATTCGAGTTAAATAAAATAAAATTAAAATTGCTCTGATAGATATTCCTTAGAACACCGAAGACTTCTGGAACTGCTTGTGATTATCATAACAGATACGGGCCCAGGTTATTTTCACAACAGAGTTTTATTTCGTATTATCCAGTGACTTCAAGACCGTAACTCTTTCATGACTATTGTTTTCATCGAGTCTGATTTGACTATACTTTTAACGAATGTCTTCATTCCAATACTGAGTTCGAAATAGTAATGTAACATTTTTCTCTGCTTTGGTGGAAGGAAAATCCTGATGGAGTGACCATTTAAATCACCACTCTCAGAAACTGCGTTAGCCTAGGCATGTTTGCGTTCTACATATTTTGAAAGTAACGTCAGAAATCAACAGCACACATGATGCCTATTTCTGGTAGTTGTTAAAAGGTCCAACCATGCTGGTCATCGTCCTCCTTGCTACTACTTTGAACATAGTCAGGGTCCACATTGCTTTCATTGAGCGTGTCCAAGTACAGTGGTAATTAAGTCCATTTCATTATCATCATCAGTATTTGAAACATCCTCCATCCTTTAATAGACCTAATATTCTTCTTTGTATCTACAAAGCACTTCACTTAAAAGGACATGCTTTATTTGATAAGAACAGCAACAATAAAACCACGACTTTTTAGCGTCATTACTTACGTTTCCATTAAAAAATTTCAAAGCAGCTCCTCTCACAGACTTTTATTTTTGTAAAATGTACTGATGGCAGCCATTTTGTCACGTGATATATATAGTAAATCTCATTGGCAAGGACATAGATTAAAACAAGAATTACACAAATACAATAGTCCAATGACAATCGTAACAAGATTGATATCTACAAGTCTTTAAGAGAACAAAGACACAAAAACAAATGTAAATAATGTATGTTTTTATTATTAAATAATTTAGATTACAGCTCTGCGTTTCACCAAAGTTCGTATTCGCAGATGAAGTACAATTTGCTTGTGCAACTAATATCATTAAGTCCTCCGTTTCTGTGAATCGATCCACAGTCCTCATTACCACCGGCGTCATCAGGTTGTCCACTACTAGACCATCTTGTAAATCCTGTAGTATTTAAAGGTTCTCCTGCACAATAGAATGATAATTGAGAAATAAGTAATTGGTTTAGTTGCATTGTTTGTGAATGAAACGTCTAAAAGCACAAGTAAAATACAAGCACAACTAAACATTTCTTTTTTTTTTTGATAAATATAATATATTCGTTGATGTATGGACGAGTTCATTCTCTTTGCTGTTTTCTCATTTATTCTATCAGTCAATTACATAATACTTCATAATATGAATAAAGTTCTATAGTATGTGAAAAATAATCTGAAGATATTTATGATTTTGAACTGTCTAATGGAAGGTTTGTAGTTTCTACTAACAAAATTGAAATAGGAGACTCTTTTGATATTATTTACCTTATGAATTTATAGCATATTTCCAGTAGATAGCTTTGGAAATGTACTGAGAAGGTGGGGTGGTTTAAATCTAGGTAATATCAGCTATTATAATTAAGTTTTTCCAAGATTTCTCTCAGTGCACGAAGTGAATGCACCAAGAGAATTGAATTCGTTTAGAGTATTTAGTCGTGTGTAGCTCAGCCTGGAATAGCGTAAGGGAACTAAGTAAAAAAGCCGTGACCTTGCATACATTTCCGCATACGAGGATACTACAACAATTTTTCAGCGCGAAACCCGACGATATGAGTATGGTGAGGCAGAAGGGATGCGTATCTTTTCTGATCATTGGCAGTGCGTACTTAAAATTCTGGGTTATTTCTTTAAATGTTGTTAATTCAGCTATTGTTCGTGCGTTATTCAGTGGTAAGATATCTATGTGTGCTATTATTATGGAGGAGGAATAATGAATAATCCTTGCAACGAGACATGAAACTGTGTCTGTTTTCTATCGCCCTTTGTCTCTCATCCGCAACCATACCATACTGAAGGTGAAATGAATATCTTTCAGGCACAAATGGACCTGCGAATAATTTTATTGCATTTTACCTGTATTTTTAAAAAGATATTCGAATGTCAGAATAAACTGAAACTTTGGATCAATTCTACGATCAGGTAATTTAATGTCAATATTTTGTATACTATTCATGATTATATCAAGAGGCGGTCAAAATAGCATTTATTGACAAGAAAAGGATACTGACCTTGAGCGAGGTAAGACTGCTAAAAGTGAGTTCAGTATGCGTCAAGAACAAATTTCGGTAGTTGTACTAATAATAGCGTACGAAATGAGCATTTTCTAATGTACTATATGTATGCGAGATAACTCAGAAATAGAGCATGTGAACTCTTTAGAAACATGATTATTTTGATTCTGATTTTTTGATAATAGATACATGGATTAACGTAGAAACAGAGACTACCAAAATAGTGGAAAACAGCAAGGGGAGGGGTCTTGCTGACAGTTCGGGGCTTGGAATTCACTCAAGTAGTTATTACTGACCAGGACCCTGAGGGTATTCTCGTGAAAACAATTATAAATTCCAAACCGCTTTGCATATGTGTTGTGTATTTTGAACCAAACTCTGATATTTCATTGTATGAATATATTTTTTTCATTTTATTGAAATTAATTGCACAATAGGTAGCAATGTTCTTCTTGCCAGTGATAAAACCTCCCCTCCATTACTAGCAAAAGTTTTGATTTGGCTCAATCAACAAATACATGCCAGAGTGTCTATCATTTTATGTTATATCATGACATGCAATCATATAATAATGTTAGAAATAGCTTAGGGAGAACGTTAAACTTAGTAATCAGTAACCTTCCAAATGTGACAGTAGTTAGATAACTGCATCCATTAGTTAAAGAGG
Source organism: Lepisma saccharinum (assembly GCA_022664845.1). NCBI lineage: Eukaryota > Metazoa > Arthropoda > Insecta > Zygentoma > Lepismatidae > Lepisma > Lepisma saccharinum. Next base: position 67,184 of record JAGDQP010006771.1, on the reverse strand, counting down.
ATGCTTAGCATCCATCACTTTGTATAAGTTTTCCATGCGTCCGATCACCTAAACTCAGAAACAAAAGAAATATACTCTGGTTCAATTTTCAGAAAGGAAATTATGTATATCTTTATAATGTATTAGCTAGAGTAGATTGACAAAATTTTAAAAAAAAAACATACGGATGTGAATGAAGCAGTTGATGGGTTCTCTAAAGTAATTTATGCACTATTTCAAAAGTGTATTCCCATGAAAAAGCCAACGACGAAAACTTCCCCTTGCTGGTTTACAAAAAGTATAATAGACAAAATAAAAATGAAATGGCGTCATCGCGTTAAATTACTTAAGTGGAAGGGGACGACCGATCATCAATATCTCTATAACGAGTGCTGCAAACTACGTAAGGAAGTGAAGCGGGAAATTGAAGCAGCACATAATGAGTTTATTTCTAATGCTGAAAATAATATAGCACAAGACCCATAGCTCTTCTGGTCCTATATCAAAAGTTAATCACGATCTTTCTCCAATACCCATGCTATATGAAGGACAGAATCTGATTGGCAATGATGATGTAGCCAATACTTTCACTCAGCATTTCCGATCTATTTACAATAAATGTTCCTCAACTAAAACGACTTACAATATACTTGATGAAGACTACTCGCAGGAGGAATGTCAGAACTTACTCCACGTTTTAGACATAAGTATAAGTGACATTCAAAAGGCCATACAGAAACTGAAACCGAATATGGCAGTTGGGCCTGATAATATACCAGCTTATATTGTGAAGGGTTGTAGTGATATTTTTAAAGAACTGCTATATACGTTATTTAATTTATCAATAAGAACATTATTGATAAAATATGTATGTGTCTTTCCGGGTTTGTGGAAAGAATTAATTATATTTCCAGTTCCGAAAGCAGGCAATACAAATAAAGTGGACAACTATCGTCCAGTAGCCGTATTGTCAACGATTGCTAAAGTATTTGAAAGTGTCACTTATGATCAGGTCATACAGCATGTTAAGTCGGTACTATCAATATATCAACATGGCTTTTTACAGAAGAGATCTGCTGTAACTAATCAGGCTATAATTACAGACTATCTGGCTATAATTACAAACTGAAGACAATAACGAACAAGTTGATGTTGTATACACGGATTTTAAAAAAGCATTCGATACTGTAGACCATAATATAATAAATCAAAGTTTTCCACATTCTGTTTTAGTCCTTCTATGATCCAATTCTTCAAATCTTATTTAAGTAACCGTAGAAAATCCGTTCTCTATAAAGAATATAAAACCAATTGCTTTTATGTCGATTCAGGTGTTCCTCAGGGATCTAATCTTGGTCCTCTTTTGTTATTATTATTTATTAATGAATTACCACACTATATTCACAATTATGGTAAGATGTTGTTTGCCGACGACTGAAAAATATTTGTTAATATTCCTTGGATGACTGTCTACTGCTTCAACAAGATTTCTCCAGTATACTGAAATAGTGTTCTAGGAATAGACTTGAAATAAATATTGGTAAGTGCAAAGCCATGACCTGTAGCAGACGGGAAAAAAACTTACGATTTCACTTACTCGATCAATGGAATTAGCTTAAAAATTGGATACAATTAAATATTTAGGTGTTACATTTGATATTAAACTAAATGTTTCGCCCCATGTGGTAAATATAACCAATGACGCATATAGAAACCTAGGATTTCTTGTTTGAGCAACCAAAGAATTTGCAAATGATAGCACTTTAAAACCTCTTTACTATTCCTATGTTAGGTCCAAACTTGAATACGTCTTACTTATATGGAATACCTCTATGAAAGCAAGTTGTCAGAAGATCGAACACGTACAAAGCAAATTTTTACGTTTTCTGACATACAAACGGAATGGTTTCTACCCGAAATACGAATCTTACAACAATTTAATTGATAACATTACATTTCATAAACTTGAACAAAGACAAATATTAAACGACTTACTTTTCTTGTAGAGACTTTTGCACAATAAAATAGACAGTACCGAATTAATTGCAAAAATAATTATTAAGGTTCCGTCGGCAGGCTTTTCAGAGGCCACGGACAGTGCCGACAGTGGTGACACGACGAGACACAAGTGCTCTTTTTAATAGACCAAACACGCAAAAATCCATGGGACTCGCATCAGGTGACTTCATTGGTATGTCCTGGAAGGGAATAGTTTGGATGCCGGTGTCTGTTGCAGAAATCGCTGGGTAGTACGCGACTTATGTGATGAGACCTTACCCGTTTGCACACGGACTTGATTTACTGCATTTCGATACAAACGGCGCAGATCTTCTGTTTAAATTGGTGTGAGAATGTGTTGCTGATAAAATGCGGAGTTGATCTTGCAGTTGTTAAGCACTCGGCGAATCGTTAACTTGCCTTCATAGCAGTATCCCGCGCCAACCATAAAGCCCTTCGAGAAACTTGCTTTGTACTTGTCAGGACGGGTTTTTGCATCGCTGGAGTGTACGTTACGACTCGAATTTTGCTACAATTGGCTAGATAAATCCATGCTTCATCGTGTGTGGATACAAACGTCCACTTTTCCCCGGATAAATGGCGTTCATAGAGGCACCTGCAGCGGGTTTTTCTGTCCCTCTGATAAGCCCCAGTAAGGACATGTTCACCACGTTTAAGCACCATCTGGAGCTTTAATTTGTTACGTAGGTGGCGATTCACAGTCGATTGTGCCACGTGCACTCGTCTTGCCATCACACGTTGTGGAGGAGGGTTTTCCTGTAAGGCCATTCGCCGCAACTTCCGAACTATAGGTGGTGTCACCGCAGTACACGGTCGCTTTCTACTCCCCTTCGTGGGTGAACGAAGTGCTGGAAAGTCGTTGTGTTTGTCGGTTAATTGTGTTCTTGATGGTTGTTGTTCCCAATGCACATCCATTTTCCCTGCACTGTTTCTGAATCTGTGTCACGGAAAAATTGGCGTGGAAAAGTGCAACCACGTAGCCTTCCGAAAATCGGTTCACCTTGGGTGCCATGATTCACACAACACACGAAATCTTGGCGTGATACTAGAGGGCTTTGGCTTCCTGTTACTGTTTGAATCATTCAGATCGGTCTATTGTGTGAACAGGGGTGCAGGTTTCAAAACGGACACATATAGACGGATCGACCTTCTTAAAAAAAAAAAAAAAAACTTTCGACAAGGAAAAAAGAAAAGGAGATAGATGTATTATTGTTTGTGTAATTAAATATAACAATTACTGTAGATGTTATAAATAAGCGTTAAGGCCTGTTGTGCCGATGAAATAAATAAATAATTTTATTGTCAATCAATATTTGAATTATAATAAAAATAAATAGAGGAGAAGGTCCAAATATGGACTATGGTGCAAATATCGGCTAGTAGACGTTTTAGAATTGTATATGCTTGTGTACTGCTGCTGACTGGCGACAAAAGTATGAAGCAGTTCCCCAAGGACAAAGGTGGAGGCGGAATGCAGTTAACGGCAAAGAGTTGGATGTGGTTGGGTTATTTGTATGCTGTGCCTGTTGTCAACAGTGGGAAAGTTTTAACCATCATTTTTATTTCATACGTTTAAACACAACAAAACCAAGTATGAAATGTTTTATAAGGTAGTCAGAGACAGAACTCGTAGTCAGTATTAAACAAAGAATAAATAATATTGCGAATTGACTTCTGTTGCGGCACGAAGAAACCCCCTATGAATGGTCTAAATACGGACTACCTTGCCTACCTACATCTTCATTTTAAGAGTTTCTTTCTCTTTAGAACACAAAACTTCGAATTTAAAACCTAGTAAGTCTTTTTAATATTTCAGCAATTCCTGTCATAAAGAAAACATCAGCAATCGACTTAGAAAACGAGGAAGTGCTACTGTTATAACGGATAACCTATACTAAGAAATAATTATGGCTTCCTTGGAAAAGCAGGAATCTAGGAAATACAAGAAGACATTATATTTTAGTTAAGTGGACAACGAGCTGAACAATTTAAAAAACAATTGAATATACCTGAACAGATAAGAAACCAATGAACTTTAGAATTTTCAAAACAAGAATCAACTTCAGGAGAATTGAGGATGAAACTTTCTGATTTAGATCCTTCTGATATTGAAGATAGTTACTTTCATACGCCAGCTGCACAAGAAACGCCAGATGATGAAGATACGAATTGTCTATACTGCGACAGGATATTCTCTGAACACACAGGAAGACCTATGGGTTATGTTTATCATGTGTTCGAGGTGATCCCATAAAGAATGCGCTGGTGCAGAAAAGGACTGCATCTCTGACTTTTGCAACTATACATTTAACATCACGATATCACTCTTGAAAATTATTTTGAGCTGTTAAATTTTCTTCTTACTTATTTAAGGTAACTTTAAAGGGTAGTCCATATTTAGAATTTAGACCAGTGTTTCAAAAGTCAAGATTATGACAGCTCTGTAAAATATGTGTTTTATATCATAGTGATGGTTTTCTAATCTAAATTTGCAACTACATTATAAAGTAAACATATCTCAGACATATTTGAAGTTGTTATTTAGTACAATCCTTAGAATAGTTTAGAGATATTCAAAAAATAAAACTTATAGCCCGTATTTGGACCTTCTCTTCTACTAATAATATATATGGATGTGTGTGTGTCTGTTTAAATGTTTGTGCACGTATGTATCTTCCAACACAACAATATAACGCCTGGAGAAATTTCAACAAAACGTGGTACACATATCACATATAATCTGGAAATAATAGTGCGGGATAAGAAACCGTTATCCCCTCTAGGGATGTGGGTGCAAAGGAGACAACAAGTAAAATTGATGCAACCAGTTAATACATGGTAATTCTCAAAAGTATCCTTTGAGGTTGAACAACCCACACCACAATGTATTTTGCCGGGTTGACTACCTCCAACTGAGCAAATTTTGTATGACTATCAATTCATTGGCGACGGATATCTTACTGTATCGATTCGACACCCCGCAGAGAGGTGAGGGGGTGAAAACCTTTGTACCCAGCAGCAACTGGAGGGGAATCAGCTAGTAGTAATAATAACACAGTTACTCAATTGCAGTAAATTGCGATATTTTCTTACATTAACACAGCGATACTAAGAAGCAAGAGCAACTTCGGAGGGCACTGGGGACTTACCCACCTCTTTCGAAATCTCCACAACTACTTAGTCAGGAATATAAAGTAATGGTGCACATTTTTATTTCCTAGATTTTCCTACGAGCACCGTTGGCTGTACAGTAAATGTAGCACGCCATGCTCTGAAATCTTGGCGACAAAACTCCCTAAAAGCCTATCACAACTTCTGTATCCATCTGCAAGTTTACGCCGTAACACATACAATACATAATGGCTCAAATTTATATTTGAATTATTTACACATTTGGTGATCAAATAAACCAGAGTTGAAACGGGTCACCAGGTGAAGTTTTGAAACAGATCGCCGGGTCTAGGCTTCAGACCCAATCTGACCTAGTAACCAGATTTAGACACGGTAACCCGAAGGACAAAAGAGAGTTTTTAATTATTTCATTTCATTAGAACAGCGTTTCTTTCATTGGTGACCAGGACTGAATATATTATCCGCAGGGCACGAAAAATTCGAAGCGGAAATTCCCAGTTAATTATGTTTCCCAGACTGGACAATCGGATCAACGGGTCATTTGGGGCAAGTTTCAGACCGGGTCACCAAGTCTCTGGATCACTTATGTTCATGACAGGCCGGGTCACCGAGTCATCAAAAGTGACCCTGTTTCAGCTTTGACACGAACTCTTGCAGCTCCAATTACTGTAAACAATATTGAGGAAAATACACTCGATAAGAGTCAGATGCATACAGCCTGCGCCTCCCATGCTCGAAATTACTGTATTAATGTACACATATTTCGTAATTTCTATTTACAAGTTAGAACTAAACTAATTCTGTACTTCATTTTGATGTAATTTGGCGTAAATTTGAGAATTAAGTTCCTTGTTTCAAAATAAATATTTGTATAATCACTGTGATTTATTAAGATAGGAAATATACTTTTCTCCGAGATTATCGCAAAGTTTTGAGAAAGAAATAAGGATTTATATCTACCATAATAGGCCCAAATCCCTAGTTTAGTGCATTTGGTAGTGAACGTCGGATAAACACAGGAAGAGAGACCCAGATAGTACAATTAATGTCTGAATGACGTCCCAGACACGTCCTAACTGCTGAGTTGTATCCCAGGATACTCAGGAGATCCATAACACGTCCCTTGGAAATCCTGCTGTGATGTCTCAAAATCATCCTGATGAGACGTTCGTTGGATGTCACACAGATATCCTATGCGGACATGAGGAAGAATAAGTGATTCTGCAGACCACCCCTACGGAGTGAGTCACCCCCAAATTTTTTAGCGTACTCTGCAACTTTAATTTGTTGTGGTAAAAGTCGATAGAAACAGTGCAAAACTTTACTTACACTCTCAACACTTTGATTTTCCACCCAACAAACTGAAAATCCTGGCAGTATCCCCGACAGGAATGCATTTATTTATTGATTAATTAATGTCGGTCTGTTATTTGTGGAAATTTTGCTCACAATGCGTTTGCGTTCGAAATTAAAAAATATCTACCATCCTGACTGGTATTTAACCCGGGATTTCTTAGTCACAAAAAATAAATTTCGAGAAAGCTTTTTCACATATAGCCGTAGGCAGCCTCCCCTCCCTTTCTTTATTCTTATTTTTATTACAATTTCGACCTGAGTAAGATGTGTAAATCCCATTGAAAATTAATTCTGTTTTGCACGAAACGCGGGACAACTAGTTACTACTTACCAAAAATCGTAAGAAATTCTCCCTCCTTGTATCTGTCGTGGAAACCAACAAACGCCCAATCAAGTCCTTTCGGCTGTCGGGCAAACATCTCCATCAAAACTTTGGATTCATCTTCAGAATTCACAATTGCTAGATGAGAATTCTCTTCCTCACAAATGGACTTGGCTTCATCGAAGGTTGTTACATCTGTATGGAATTTGTAGTAACCAATTCCAGGATAATATTGATAATCTTTAGGTCGTGGTGGCGGAACTAAATAAAATAAATTATTTCAGAAAACTAAGTTAATAAAATAGTGAAACAAATGAGAGATACATGTTTTCCGTTTGAACGTTTTGGAATATAACTTTTACCCTACTTCTACTTTATCAGATAACCATTAATAGACTCATATCTCTACCCTGAAATTCAGCTGGTTGAATTTTCTTCCTGTAGAAAAGTCGTATACAAATCGTAGTTGCTCTTTTCACCTCCAAGGACCACAGATTGAAGTTTAAAATTGCGTAGCGAAGCAAACGAAAACATGTTGCTTTTATCATTTAATCAACAGAAATCATGTCTCTTCATTCCGTCATTTTCAGTTTTGGTTTCGTGCAGGATGGAATCTGTGCTGACCTGTGGGTTCTCTCCTCACACCGCAATTCTACCTCTGCACTTCTCACTGACGGCAGAGCCTGGGTTGGCCGAGAGCTTTACGATTTAAGTCTCGTTGGAGCTTATAGAAACTAATTATCATAGCAAAAACTTAGGTGCTGTTTCTAGTAGCTCACCAGCCCGTTAAGGACGTTAATAAGAAAACTTGCTCATGAGATTCCGAATTGCTGATGGATTGCTTCAGTTATTAGCGTACTAAAGGAGCCAGTGGCGAACTCTTAAGGACCGAATCTAGAGCTTTTGGTAAAATTGGCTCGTAAATACTCTGTTCAATTGACTTCCACTGGACTTGAAGCTGGGACCACGCGTAGAGAAAGCAAGCATAATATTCTCTTGGCTAACCTATGTCTTGTCTTTAGCAAGAAACGTAGCCAGGTATCCCGATGTACGTGGGATTATCCCGATTTTCCTGTTGAAATCCTGACTGCCGATTGGGATAAATAGAAAATCCGATTTCACAGAATGGTACCAAATTTAAAATAATTGAATCTCAATTTCTTATTCAACAGTATTGTTAGATATTACACTGATTCATTTAGAAAGCAATAATTTGAAGTAACTAAGCTTCTCAACCCTAAAATCCTGAATTACCTTCCTGGACGAAGTGTCTGTTCCAAGATGGATGTTGTACTGTTAACGAATATCTCGCTCGATTTTTTCTCACTCCTAAATCGAAATTTGCAATCACAGGAGGCATTTGTTACCGGCTTGTTTTACATTATGAAACATTTTAGACCATCTCTGCTGCAAGGAAACGAAGAGAGTTCTACAGGTCAGTGGCATCTTCAGCCTTCTTTTTATTTATGGCATCTAAGGCTCAGGCCGCGATATTGGAGGGGAAATGATTCAGGAAGTTATCGACCAGGTCCTACGTTGAAGGTGCCATTCCGCATTTGCCTGGTGTGACTGAGGAAAAATCCTGGAAAAAACTCAGTCAGGATGGTTGCCGCTGGGGAATAGGGATCCTGTTGAAACATGTAAATAAATAGTGGCTGATTATATGTAGTGTGCGATAGACTACTTTGAGAGCGTGCTGATTTTCATGAAAATGTGTACTGAGCTTTCAAAGTATTCTGATTAAGCCCAACTTAGTGAATATGCAGTCGTGCTTCGGTATACATAAGTGGGCGGGGACGTGATTCAAGAAACTTCGGCGGATGCCAAAATCACCAGAAGCTTGAGTGTCACAAAGCATCAATTCTTTATTGTTTTAATTATATGATAGATAGCGATTTCATCTATGGTCGAAGTAGAAGAAGTACTTCTATCACTTTATTTGAACTAGCAAATCATAGACCAAATATTGAACATATTTTAGAAATAAAATCAGTGATCATAACGTACATATAGGTAGAGGCAGGAAACATTAGTTTAAAGACTAACAAAGAAACAATATAATTTGGGGCAATATTACACTAAACGTTATTCATTATAACTAACCTAAGAACAAGGATGTGTTTTCTGAAGTCTCTATGAATAAATTTGATTGCACAGTCTTGCACAATTCGTGCTCGAAAAGCTCTTAAATATACTGCTTATGACATAAATTCTTCAAATTTGAAAAATATAATCTCGTTTCTCATATCTTCTGTTATTGATCAGCACGAACAAACTACGGACTGTAATCCCGGCAAGTCGACTTTCCAAAGTTCACTGAAAACAAGAAAGTTTCCTCCAATAATATTTCTTATTAAAATATTGTTTTGACAAACAGAGCTTACTGAAGGTTGACAACAAAAACAAGGTTTATACCAGGCCATGTTAATAAACTCTTTCTTGGGGGCACACGTTGATGAAGACTATCTCAGGCCACACCATTTATTTTATCGTCACGCAATAAAGAGAACAAATGATATGAAATTGAATTCAGTATAGAAAGAATAATCCATTTTGTTGAATTTTAATAATATTCTACGGCTCTACAGAAGTTAATATCATTGTTAAAAATTTAGTACGCGAAAATACTTCACGATAAGTTGTGTGACAATCGCAAATTGTCGTGCTTTTGAGACAGTTCTCATCAATATGTGCAGTGCACACACAAAAATATATTTCACTGTGGCGTAGTATAAACTCACCAAAATTGTATATAAAAAAAAAAATCCCGCCCGGAAATTCCAATTCATAGAAGAGTTTTAAACTCCATGTTCAGTAATTAGGATTATTTGTTTAGTTATTAGGATAACATTAAGGTATTCTAATTTCTCAGTTAAAATAAACAGTGATAAAATCTGAGATAGTTCATTTGCCACACACTCAAAGTCTTATTGGAGCTTCTTTCCAAAATGTCATCATTGCTTGTTATTTGTCCAGTATCTTTAAAAAAAAAATATAATACACACACGCAGCGTTGGCACGAAGGCATCTGAAACTAACAGAAGCAGCGAATCTGTTCACACGGGCCACCGAATCGAGTCACTGAGTTACTTTTTCCGCTGAGTGGATCCACCGAGTGGGCCGTGTGAATGGACACTAACATCAATCGACATAGGAGGTGTTAAAACTCAAAGATATGCATTTGTAATGCTGATTTGAGGTTGCGGCTTACAATTTTACCATCGCTGTTTCTGTACTATAATACCATAGCTAATTCAAACACTTAAAATTGCACTAAATGTGTTTTGTAGCAAACCCCAAATTGTTGAATATATAGGAAAATTCATATGAACGTATTAGAAATTTAAACTGAAATAATAAAACAATCAGCTCGGGATATTCAAGTTGATTTTGTGGAGGAAGGCGGAATTGAATTCCTTTATGACGTTTAACAAGACTGGAAAATTAGAAACGTATTTATTACTTTTATTAATAACTTTTTTATTTTACATCATACAGAAAAACCTTTGCTACAAAAAAAAATGTTCGTTTTTTTATGAAGAATATTTTTTATCTCTTTATATTTTTTTGATAATTCTGACCATTCTGAAGAAATTGCAATAAAACTGAATTTCGGCCAGTATTTTCCAATAATTATATGGCAATTTTCATAGCAGGAAGGAAAGGGTGAGGGGAAGGAAAGATGGACGGTGAGGAATATGGTAATTTTTTAAAAAAATATATGTCATTATCGCAGATTCTTAAATTAGAGAAAGGGACAGGCAGGTGTTTTAGCACAATATTTTGGATATTTCAAACCATATTAATACGGATATTCAGCCTTTCCTTTAAGATTTCCTAGTCGATACTGTAATTTAGAGTAATAAAAGAGAGTAAACTACTGAATTATTTAACAACTAGGTAATCAAAGATATCTGATTGAACATATGCACTTGACTGAACCTAAGATACATATATCACAATATTGTTATGCATTAGGATTGCGGAAACACAATTACCATTAGTGGTCCTTGTGTATCGAGTATAAAAAACTGGAGCTCAGTGATCTCACAGTTCATAAATGTTTCAGAAACACTGATCCAGATGCCACGCTGTCGTAGAGTATTGGTCTTGGAATCGATTTCAGGGTCCAGCCATCCTAACTAGGGGATTTGCAGTTCTCTACTCAGTCACACTAGGCTAATGGGGATGCTACTTTCAAACTAGGCCCTAACCTACTTTTACTCGTTTTTCTCCTCTGCCTATGACGGTCTGAGTTACAATAAATTTGCATCAGAGATAATAAATATAATTCAAATTCGAATGCTCAATAAATATTATAGTTTTAGTTGTGGTGTTCTGAGTAGTAGACCTAAACTCATAACACAGGTATTTGCTAAGATAAGCGAGCTGATTCATTTTTAATTTCAGCGTTAAGAAAGTGAGATGGGGGCTAATGATCATAAAAGTACTTACCTGTTACAGAAGCCGACAGTCGTACATGTTTATCGCCGTTACACTCAGTGGACAATCTCTGAACATTAACCGTCCAAACGTTTGGTGTCTCTCCTTCAAAATCAGCCTGTACATCTGTGATCCAGTGTCCCGTGTCGTTTCTGCTACTCCCAATATTAAGCTCAAGTTTCTTAAAAGTAGAAGCTGTGCTACACGAAGAACCATTCGCAGACGAGATCAAGAGACAGAGAATTAGCCAGGCGACTCTTGTTAAGTATACTTTTAAAATAGTCATGTTCTCTTCAGTAACTGAATCCGCTTCTGCAATCTAAAGGAAAACGAAATAAAATTATTATTGATAAGTAAGTAACAAATAGGATAGACTCAGATTTGTAGGAAGTAGTTACTATTTAGCTGCCCGATAGCTGATCCTTCTTTGTGGTCAGGTTTAAACAATGAAACAGTAACAGCAGTTTTAACGATAGCAAAGCTATTATTAGATCGTGTAACTAACGAAGCTTCTTTTTTTAATGAAAGAAGTTGGTAAACTCACATACTGAATTAGAAGAGCTGAGATGTTCGTTCTTTGTTCGACGTGAAAGCTGTTTTCAGTAAACACTATTGAATTTCAACTGAAAAAGTGCTTGTTAATGGAACACTCTCTCCTTGGTTATAAAATGTAATCTTTTGAAATGGCATACGATGCTTACAGCTCTCATTTATTATTGAAAATTCAATACGAAAGAGATTTTTCGTTCTGTCGGAGTGTTTCACAATCCAGTGAAGTATGTTGTCCTCACTTTTTTAACGCAAAGTTTTTTGTATTATCAAAGACGACTGTGAAATTAATAACCTTTTGCTAAAATGGCAATATAAGATCTTGTAATATTTCTCAAAGTATTAAATTTGTGGTACACGTTACGTAATTTCTGATAAAAGTAAAATAATTCTCAGAAACAAAGTAACATGCTAGGTATGCGGCACCATAGCATGATACATAGAGGGGTCGAACCTCTGTTCTTTCCTTGCTTCTATTAGGCGCGCTTTATACTCCTTTCTTGCTGACAATACAATCAGTATAAACAAGCATTTATAGGATATAAAGTATTGTTTCAGTCCTATTTTAGAATTATCTTGTTAACTACGAACATACTGTATTTTTTCCTCTGTTCACGTCGAGGGGTTTCTATTTCAAAACATGAAGATTTCATTCATAAAACGAGAAAAAAGTTCCAAATTGAATAGATTTAATTATCAAAAAATGAAAATTTCTTCTCAAAGGAGTGAAAATTTCCGATGGACTAGCAAGAAATACCAAACAATTTATCCCCCATACCCAGATAGTGTTACAAAATTTCCAAACTTGGATTGTATTACAATTTCGGACAACCTTCATGAATTGCAAGATGCAGTGCATTTACACAACCTACGATTCAAACTGTTATACGAAATCCTTGAAACTAATAAAATTTTATTTGATAAGGGTGTCATAGAAAGCCCTATTTGTACTAGATGTAATCAAATTAATACTAACACACACACAAAATATAAAACGGTAATAATAGTTTCAATATATGGTTTTGTTTGCAAAAAAAATTCTGACAAGAATTCGTAGAATTAACGTAAACACTATCACTCCAGCATATACATTGAAGTGCCAGAAGTCATAAGATACCCACCTAATAACGTGTAGGACCCCTCGAGCACCACGAAATGCAGCAACTCAATGTGGCATGGACACGACAAGTCACTGCTGGATGTTCAGCCATGCAGTCTCGATTGCCGTTCACAATTCGGTGCTTGTTGCAGGTGGAGGATCCTGGGAACGAATAGCTCATTCGATGATATTCCGCATGTGCTCAATAGGGTAAATAGGTGAACATATCACTGACCTGTTAATGGTCGATTCAGCCGGATGAGAGGACCCAAACCATGCCAGGTAAACACGCCCCACACCATGACGGAGCTACCACTAGTTTGATAACAGCTTGGGTCCATGGCCTCATAGGGTCTGGGCCACATTCAGACTCTACCATCCGCGCGTGCCAATTGGAAACGCGATTTTTCTGACTACGATATACGTTTCTAGTCCTCTAAAGCGCAATCCACGTGTTACTGAGACCATGTGAGTCGTCGCCACTGATTGGCACCGACTAGTAGCGACACACGTGTTGGTCTTCAGCTGCGATATCCCATGGAGACAAACTTGCGTTGTACTGATCTCTGAGTCACGTTCCTGTGACGTTCTGCATTGATTTCTGCTGTCAGTTCACACATTGTTGCTTGTCTGTTTGGCCAGACCAGGCTGCCCGGACATCGCCGATCGTGGACATTCAGCAACCGTGGGTGGCCAATGCTTTGTCCCTGATAATCCGTGATGCCTCCAATGCTGTCTATACTCACAGTGTACCCTTGAAACTAGTGTTGCCACGAACCGAGACAAAATGCTGTCCCGTCTCGTCTCGAAAAGATGTGCTTGTCTCGTCTCGAAGTGTTCTGTCTCGTCTCGTTCGCGTCGTTTTGTCTCGTAAAATATTGCAGCACATAACGCCAACAAAAGTAAAATGTAGCAGACTGGCTCATGCTGTTGAAGACACAACAAACTTTTTACTAAGACTATGCAAGACAAGAATTGCCGTGGTGGCTTCGCAGTAAGGCATTCACCTCTGGTGCGTGTAGTCGTCAGTTCAATCTCGGTTCTCGGTTAGCGCAATGTGAGCTTTGTAGTGGACAAACATCGAGTGTGTGTGTTTTCTTATGGTTCTCTCGTATCCTCCCATTTTCTTTATTTCACTAGTTCTCGCATCATCATCCATTCGGTCTGTGCCAAAGCTTCCTAAAGGCCTTAAAAGTAGATTGAAATACATTCACAAGACAAGGACAAATTGTTTACAGATAATGTTTTTCTACTGTTAAGAGCTTAAGGCTCCTCGACCCTGAATTTCATTTTTTTTTTTTTAATTCTGAAACCCCGAAATTAGTTTTACCGGCTTGAATATACGAGCATAAATTGCTCATTAGTACGTCGAAGACACTAATGCCAGGTACTGTTTACACGACAAGCAGATTTCAATGTGACTGCATTGGCCAGTTGTTCAAAATTAATCGCCTGTTTTAATGGGAGCAAAATCAACCCCTGTTGCCATTTAAAATTTTGAAGTTGGCTCGCTGTAGAGGTATTCCCGAGAAACAGAAGCAGCAGCACTATGTGATTCCGCACATGTACTTTTGTATGAACATTTTTATTTTCTTTAAGATTTCTGTGCACTAGGAACTGTATTATGGTTCGGTTACGGTTGTATAGAATCACTATGCATATGGGTTATTCTAGTAATTATGCACAAGTGCAATACTGAAGGCCACAAACATGCATTCCCAGACGGCATTTGAACCCGCAACCTCATGAACAGCGGTCCAAAGCCCTAGTCCACACGGCAACCGAGGTCGGCACCCTGCAGTTGAAACCAGTCAATGTATGTTCGGACAGACCTAATTAATACAGCTTTGAACTCGTGTCACCGACATTTCTCGAAAGACACATCAGCCATCGTAGTTCCTGGGTCGTAGCCCTGGTCGTAGTTCCTGAGTTAAAAATTGTCGAAGGATGGATGGACATTGACGATCAATATGGCCTTGACCTCATTTCGCCGAGACCTTTCCAACGACATGTGGACCACATTCTGATGATGTAGCGCCAAAGGGGCGTAATCCAAAATTTAAGTTTCTGAGCCATGCAATGATGACATGGTATAGACCTGTTTGCTTCAAGTGCAGAAGAACTACAATCCAGAATGGAAGAACTGAGTAATGAGACTTCGAAAATAGGTCTTAAAATGAATTCAAGTAAATCTAAAGTAATGTACAATCAATATGCTGAAAAGGAGGAAATAAAGATTAGCAGATAGACAATAGGCATAGTTGATGAGTATGTTTACCTAGACCAGCTGAAAACATCGAATGCCAAGTTGACTGATGAGATAAATAGAAGATGTAAAATGGCGTGGAGTTCGTTCGGAAGACTGCACTTTATTTTCAAAAGCAAACTACCAATGTGTCTGAAGCGCAAAGTTTATACCTGTAATGATATACGGCTGTGAAACTTGGACATTAAATGCGCAAACGACTCGAAGATTAAGAGTCACTCAAAGAGCAATGGAGAGATGCACGTTAGGAATAACCAGGAGAGACAGGAAGAGAAATGAATGGATTCGCGCATAAACAAAGGTAGAAGATGTAACCAAGATGCGAAGAAAATGAAGTGGAGATGGTCCGGTCATATAGCTAGACGAACAGATGGAAGATGGACTCTAAGTGTACTACATTGGATTCCTAGAGAAAAGAAACGACCGAGACGACGTCCAAATGCAAGATGGGTAGATGAAATTAAGCGTTTTTCAAGAGCTACATGGATGAGGATAGCGGAAGACCGAGACATGTGGAAAGAAAAGGCCATCATCCAGCAGTGTATAGAAAATGGCTGAATATGATGATGATGATATATTCGGTGCATTAGTTTGCATAACTGCCAAACATATATTTTTTAAAAGACATTCAAACATCTTAATTCTTTTCGCACAACGGACGCCATTTAGATATTACTATAGTTTTCAGAATCTAATTCAACAATAATAAAACTTGTTCAACAATAATAGAGCTTTGCCGTTGAGGAAATTTACAAAATGTTTGTAGTTTTCGAGATTCAAGGAAGAATCCTTTTCAAAAATATCCCCCTGAGAAATTCCTATCTAACGCTACTGTCTCCAAAGACAGCAATTACTCTTACTCAATTAAAAGTTAAAAAAAAAAACAAGATCTTACCTGTTCTTTCTCTGCTGTCTGGAACAAATTAGTAATTTTCTCTTGTGTCGAGATGCTCGATCTTGCAGGAACTATAGATTTATCAGGATATAAAATATTATAATCGTTTTGGTGGGAACGCATCAAGTGTCTTTTTAACCCTGTGGTGGATCCCTTAGTCACTTTCACTTCTGTCTTTGTCTGCTTCTTATTACATAATAGGCATATTGCCATTTTATTAGAAGATTTTAGTTCTTTTAGTATTTAAAAAAAAATAAAAAAAATTCAAATTTATTTATACGTCTGTTAAATTAATTTTGTGTATTCAAAGTAGATACAGACGATGAACTCGAAGGTTGAACGTCTGGTTGCTGTACATATTCAGGATCACTTAAAAAGTCACCTGAATCTTCTTCCTCAACAATTGACAATCCTTCACTTTGCTTCAGTTTTTTGGTTGGACGACTTATGTTTCCTCCTTCGAAAGAGCACAATAAACTGGAAACTGGTCTCACTTCAAGACGATCACAATCTTTCCAGAACGGTTGCTTAGTTTCGACTGAACCAATAGTGAATTACCAAGAGATGAATATTTGTCAATACTGTCGGTACATTCTAAAGTTATATCATGATATCTTCCTCACTTCTGAAATACTTTTTTTTACAACCTCTGGCGCCCGCTCAATAAATAAAAAGGCCTAAGTGACTTTCCGATTTCAAAAAAGGCTTAGGTTCAAGTAGCATGATAAAGCAATAAAAACAACTAAATTTTATTGTCAAACTAGCATCCTTTCAAAACTCAGTACCGAAAAAGGGGGACATGTTTCTGTCTTTGTTTGGAACGATAAAGACCATGGCACAATGGTAAATTATTGAAACTCCCACTAAGAGAACTTGTGCAGAGCGCTTCTATAATATAGGATTTTTATACTTAGATATCTCGATTAATGCATTAACATTGAACTTGAATCTGGAACACTATCACAAAATAATATGATTAAGCTTGAATTAACCGAACAATGGAAATCAAAGCTGTTTGTAGGGATTATTAAAAAAAACTTAAGGTATTTGACTTAAGGTATTACTTAAAATTTGAAGTTATAAACGCTGCTATAGATTTCGAAGGCAAATATTTTATTCCGAGTTAATAAATTTTTAAACAAATTCAAAAACTGTGTTTGCATTTTTCGAGACACGACACGAGACGAGACATTTTACGAGATGTTTCGTATCGTATCGTGGTCTTGTCTCGAAAACGAGACGAGACGAGTAGTCTGTTTCGTCTCGTCTCGAATTCATAAAAATGTGTCTCATCTCGTTTCGTGGAAACACTACTTGCAACTGTATAGCGAGTAAAGTTCAATGTCCGGATGACTTCCAAAATCGCATGTCCCGTTTCTCTAGCACCACCTATCATCCCGCGCTCAAACGCAGATAATTCCCGTTGGGTTGCCATCACTACGGTACACGACGACGTTTCGCTGCAATCACAGAGGTCCAACGGACCACAGTGCAACTGCTTCGTGCCGCTATAAAAGTTCAACTAGTTTCCTTCTGCTATCCCATGTCTTTTGGCACTTTTATGTATAATATATCGACCTGAATTTCGTTTCTCCCTCTCACTCGAAAACAAAAATGGTTAATTAGTTAACTATCTAAACTATACATATGTTACGTGTTTAACAATACATTATAAACGAAAATATGTACATAAACCAAATTCTATTAAGATATTTTTCAAATACCAGAAACGAAAAGAACGAAAAAAAAAGCTCATTATGTCAGTGTATTAAGTACGAGTATTAATATTATTTATTTCCTTGTTATTTTCCTCAGTTATCTCTTTAAATCTAGTTTCGTCTACTTTTCTTTGTTATTTTGTTTATATTTGCTTGTTTACGTGTCCTTTATGAGAATTCAATAAAAATTAATTTAGAAAAAATGTTTTAAAGTGGTCGACTTCTCAATGAAACCAACTAACTTGGGTTCAAAACATCTACTAACCAAGCTTTTTTTCTTTACAGAGCGATCATGAACAATCGAATAGTGACTTCTCTCACTAAAGCATGTGGAAGCAAACCCACAAATTGGCCTAGCGTGGAAAATAAATATTCCTCTGCTTGCGAATGGCTCTGTCACGAGAAAGTAGAAGACGATTTACGAATGTTGCTTGGGAAAGACTAAATAAAGTTTATGGGCGGTAATGAGACCTGAAGTATCCAGTTTTCATGTTATTATAATTAGAAAAAAATACTACAACTTTTCTTACGTAGTTATTAGACAGTTTAATGTGTGAAGTAATGGCATTATAGCCAAAGTTGCAACCTGAGAGCCTGGGTTCGATGTAAGCTAATGCGCGTTTTCTCGCATAAAAATGATGGTTGCAAACAGAGATCCATCACTACGAGGCACCACTGGCGATAATCAGAGGGTAAACAGTATGCATCATATTTGGCATAATGGTAATGTTGTTTTGAAATTTTTCATTGGTCTTTCTCTCTCGCTCTCTTCTTGGGTGGTTTCTTTCCATGTCTTCGTCTCCTTCTTTTTTATTTCTCTTCTTCATTATCTTTTCCTCTTACGTATTGCTTCACCCCATACCAGACGCGTATATACAGATATTCCTTGTGTGTATGTTCCTTCTATCTGTGCGGATTGTTATAAGCACTAGTTCGAAACTGTTGTATTTATTAGAACGTCATAATCGCAACAGGATCCAGAGTGACATGTTTGGAACATACATATTTTCAGAAATTAGTTCAAAGTAGCTCCCGTTTTTGGTTATTTCGAGACGAGAAGGATTATTTTATATTAATTTGCCAGAAAATTCCTTTCCAACCTATAATTTATCAACATACTATTAAAGGACCTTTATTCACATTTAAAATGTGGAACATGTAAGATCTGCAACTGCTAAGGAACATGTCAATTTTGATTTTGAAAATTTGTAACTTTTCACTTTGACACAGTTTGGACTTTTAATCTTGACTCTTTCTGCTAGAATTTTAGTAGAAAACTCATCATTCATTCATTTTCTTGTTACGTTTGATTTGCATTAGTGGTCTGAAATGAAAGGTACATACTGGGTTTGTTACAATGTATTCCGAAGTACTGCGTTCAATGAACCCCCACCAAATTTGGGACCGAATCACGCCTACATAAAACATGATCTTCTAGATTTGTCTCAGATCTCTCCTGTTCCACTGGAAGTCATGAGTATTCAATCTGACCACCAACTTTGGTCGCCATTTGAAAGTAACAATGAGTTTTCGAACCACCCGAGTACGTCGAATTACCCTAACAAAATATAAAAGATAAAAGTTTTTTCCCTAACAGCACAGGATATCTGCTCAATATCGGTCCAATATTAGGCAAACCTTGATCGACATTGGCCGTTATTTGCCCAGTATTATGCCGATATTGGCCCGATATTTTGTGCTGCTAGAGTTCTATCTTACTGTTAGATATCTGGGAACTATATTATCTAAGTTTCTTTCGAATTTTTACCAAGTTTATATTCCATATATTTATCTGTTCTCTCTCCTCTTGTTCTTCTGCCCCCCCCCTCTCTAATTTCTCTTTCCCTGCCTAACAGAAATCCATGGGTTTCCATCTACATTGCATGTGTTTAACTTACTTCCTTGCATCATCTTATGTATATATTTGCATTTCGCTTTTATTCTTTCATTTCATCTGTACTAATTCATGTATATTTGGAAAAATTCTGAGCCCACGTTGCTTGCTGATTATCGTTACGTATAGGAGAGAAGGAGATAGAGGGGTCTCTTTACTAGATACGAATAAAAATAAGAAAATGTAATTTGAGTGGCCTAGCTACATGGTGTTCAGATTAGATTTTTTATGCGAAGTGCACAATTTTCGGAAGATAATTATATTGATATTCGAACAGAAAATCACTTTCTTTCAAGAAACTAATCAAGTTGTGGCTACGAATCTATTAAAAATAAGGACGATTAAATACCACGTCAGAAACGCAAACATTATTATTTATAAAATGGGTTTGCAGCTCTGGCAAGTGACCATGTGCGCAATTCTTGTGTGAAAAGCACTACGGAAGCAAATTGAGATATAGAATTTAAAGTAGGTTCGCAAGGCTCGTAACTGGTGTGCTTGAGGACAGGGACACCTACAGTTTTTCTTTATTATACTGAATATTGTTTACGCGAAGTTTGATGCGGACAGATACAATGATATGGAACAAATATAAACATTTCAATTATTAAAATAATTTAGAAACACTGACACTGGAGTTCTCTGGGACGGTGACGCAGACTCTTGCTACAGTGTCGAACACGGTTTATACTAATTATGGTGATGCTATGTCCAACGTAATGGAAGCAATTTGGTATGTTTTGATTTTATAGAAAATAGGTTAGAAACACTGATAACAGGGTGCCTGGGAACAGAGCAGTCACAGTATTTTTCTATTGTATCGAAAAATGTTTATATCGAGTTTCGCGAAGATAGGTCTCACAGAATAAAATAAATTTGAAGATGGGTTGGCAATCCATCCACGAGGTTTATGGATGCTTTTACGCGATGCTTTTAAAATAGGTTGGCAACACTTTCAACTGAGGTGCTTGGAGATGGGATAATCAACACTATTTTCCAGTTGTGTTGCTGCTATTTCTGACATAATGCTAAAAAAGTAATAATATAGATTGACAACACTGCTGACTGTGGTGCTTGGGGCGGGATTAGCCACAATACTTTTCTATTGTACCGAGTAATGTTTGTGCTACTTTTGATGCGGATAGGTCTAACGGAGTGGAAGCAATTTGAACGATTGGCTTTAGAATTATGTTATTGGGAACACTGACTCTTTACACGAACGAAGATGGTTCTGATATCTTAGAGTTGGTGTAGTATATACATTTCTAAGGACACCTTAACCTACTCTTTACACCTCGTGGATGCTGACATTTTTGGACAGGACGGACTGAGACGAATTATTAGATCATTTTTTTTTACGCTATGAAAGGAACTAAAAAGTGTAGCTCCGGGAACAAAGGCGTCCAATCGTACGTAACAAGGAATCGTCGTAAATGACGTATTATCTCGACTAATATTGTCATTGACCGTGTCGGCATACCAAATGACAACCGAGGTTTTACTCAAAGAACGTACTTGAACAATTTTTGCGATTGAGGAGTATGTCTTGGAAAGAAGTTTTATCGTGATGAAATTAAATCTGTGTGGCAAGAAAATATGTGGCTACAAATCCTTTCTGGCTACAAATCCTAGCATTTTTCGAAGGAACTCAATCTTTCTCTTGTTTCGATGGAAACAATCGCTTCCCGAAGTTTGTACAATTATTTCAGGAACACACTGTGCATAACGTGCATGGCATATAGGGATACTATTTGTCCCAGAAAATTCGGGATCGTACAGAAATTAAGATCTGCGTCCCAGTGTCCCGAAAATAATTCTCGGGACGCATAAATGTCCCGGTTTTTAGCGAAGAATAAAGGAAGAAAAATATATAATTTCCATTATTTTCACACGATGATATTCTCCTTAATTTATATATACGATTTCTCATTTTTTTAACTTATATACATAAAACGCGGATTTAATTAAGTTCACGATTCAGCTACCTTCAAATTGAATGAAACATCTGTTTCATTTGAACAAGAGCACACCATTTTGCTACTCAATGGTTATTGTTGTCGGTAGTACTCTTTGTATCCTTCTGCATCTTGCTTCAGAGTTTTCTAACCACTGGCTGAATTTCTTGGTTCTTTCTCCGCTAATTTGGTTGCATTATTGATTAAAGTTTCTTTTTTCTTTTCTTTTCTCATTCTCAGCAATAGCCACGTGTTTCCGTTGCTGATTCGACTAGATAATATTTTCCTTGCTCCTTCGACAAGTACTTCCATATTTTTTATTGAATATAGACATCTGATGCAAGCAAATTAATTAAAGTTTTTAACCTTTTTTTCATTTTCTAGATTTGAAAGATTTTCGCTAAATTAATAGTGTCCCGGATCAGAGCTCAAACCGAGTCACTTTTGATGACCCAGTGACTCGATCTGTAGCTCGACCCGAATGGCCCGTTTCACCGGTCTTGTAAACACAATTACCTTTTATTTCTGTAGTCGTATTTACGTGTTCCGGTAACGTTTCCGGTGCTGGTCGCCCCTGACAGATAAACTCTTCAAACGCAAGAAAATTAATTATTAAACATTGTTGTCTTATCCGGGGTTACTGGGTCCGATCCGTTTCAGCTGTCCTTGCATGGCATAAGCATTTAGTAACGAGATGATCACATTGAACCGAAAGAAGAAGGGCCACTAGATTAGCCTTGCCGCCAAAATTGCAAGGAACGTTTCAACAAACATATACGTTAAATGCCATGTATGGGTTGGCAGTTGTGTCGTGGCGACCGCAGCGCCAGACTGCTGGTGGTGGTGTGTTAGGTCGGTCTCCATACTACGTCAGGCGTCGTGGAACAGGAGTGTGCAGTGGCTGCAGCAGACGGAGGTAGTGTAAAATGGGAGACCTCTCAGAGTTTCAAAGAGGGCAAATTGTTGGTGCGCGGTTATGTGGAGTGAGTGTGACGGCAGTGGCTAGTGTTTTAGGTGTGTCGCCAGGTACAGTGTCGAAGGTGATGACGGCCTACACAACACACGGGAAAACCACATCGGGGAAGCGGAACAGTGGGCGGAAGAAAAGCATCAGTGACAGGGCACGCCGGGTATTAAAGCGCATTGTCACGCGGAACCGTCGTGCCACTGCGGCGCAAGTGACGGAGGAACTCAATCAGCACCTCCCCCAACCTGTTTCGACAATCACAGTCCGCCGCGAATTACATGACATGAACTTACTGGGTCGTGTTGCACGGGCCAAACCTCTCATCAGGGACCAGAACGCTTTAGCACGCCGCAAATGATGCCGCGACCATGCAACTTGGACCGTTGACGACTAGAAACGTGTGGTATGGTCGGATGAGTCACCATTCACCCTATTCCAAACCACGGGCCGTGTTTATGTGTGGAGAACGCCCAAAGAAGCGTATGATCTGCAGTGTCTCCGCCCAACTGTGAAACAAGGCGGCGGCACGTTGATGCTGTGGGCCGCAATATCATGGTTTTCATTGGGTCCTGTGGTCACACTTCGCGGACGCATCATTGCCAACGATTATGTCGCAATTTTAGGAGACCACTTGCATCCTATGGTCCGGATGTTGTTCCCGGACAATGACGCCATATTCCAGGATG
Organism: Lepisma saccharinum; assembly: GCA_022664845.1. Lineage (NCBI taxonomy): Eukaryota > Metazoa > Arthropoda > Insecta > Zygentoma > Lepismatidae > Lepisma > Lepisma saccharinum. The sequence continues at coordinate 43,904 of JAGDQP010006771.1, read as the reverse complement.
ATAATGCACCCATTCACACAGCTGGAGTTGTTGCAGCGTGGTTTGAGGAACATCGGGATGAAGTTCAACACCTCCCCTGGCCCGCCCAATCCCCAGATCTCAACATAATTGAACATCTGTGGTCCATCTTGGAAACACGACTCCGGCGACGATTTCCACCTCCATCCTCTCTCACAGAACTGGCCGATGCCCTGCACGAGGAATGGTGTAATATTCCACTTGCTACCATTCACGACCTCTATGCCTCCATCCCACGTCGCATCAAGGCTGTTCTGAAGGCGAAAGGTGGCCCGACACCATATTAATCTGGTAAGTTGCACTTTCGTTCATGTGTTTCCATTATTCTGATAAGCATCTGTACATAATCCCTTAGTACTTTTGATAGGCTCAGTTATTTTAAAGATCATTAATACAAATGAAATATAAACCACCATATAAATCAATAAATCAACAAAATAAAAGTTTATGATCGCTGAGAGTACATCACAATGCTACAACAAATAACTTTAAACGAGAAGAAAAATAATACTCACATCCCTCCAAGAGTACTTCGTATTAGCAGCACATAAAACTTGTTAATGTCATTAGACAGTAAACTCAACAGACTATTTATACAGCACATACAAACTGGAATTGTAAATTCATGTCTGCCAGGAGGAAAAAGAGAACAGAGGATAAACTGTAATAATATAGTTTTGTAAATAAGAAAAAAAAAACAAGAAAACAGAACATAAGAAAGAAAGAAGTGCATTGCACGTGTTTTATTGTGTAGAATGTCAGGTATGAATTAAAAGGTTAAGAGATAGCAAATGGTTTATTCGGACCTTGAACTTCGAAGGCTCTGAAAACGGGAACATCCCCGTTCCATTACAAAGCAAGTTCTTTACTTTCTTATTTTTTTCCTGTCACTTATAGCTTTTGTGCTAACAACTCTTCTTGGCTTCTGGGAAATCACTTAACTACAGTTACTGTCTGAGGTAAATAATATCAGTGTTAGCAATTCATTGTTCTAAGAAATCACTTTTAATAAACAAAATGACTTTTCCAAGAAACACATTAACTTTACCGCTTGCTCGAAGGTGAAGTTTATTGTTGTGCTTGCTGGTAAACAAGACATGTATTATTCATTTTTATTTTTTGAATTGACGATACAGAATAAATCAAACCGCTGCTTTTTATTTCAGATTCTGTATCTACGGGAAAAACTATGTCAGAATATGTTCTGATCCAAAATGTAGGATAAGGTCTCAACAGGACGCAAAACATATTAATGGTGAGAAGTCCCGAAGCTCTCCAATAGCTTAATGGAAGACTATCAAATCTTACCGGCAAGAGAAAAATTCGCAGGAAAGGAACATAACAATCGAACAGGGTACGTGTTTTCACACTGTGGTACGCAGAAGGTTGTTAGGTATTACTCCATGAAGTTTATAAAAAAATATTAAACTTAAGATATTTAATATTTTCTTATTTCAAAAAGTGCGCTGAATCTGTCAAAACTCTGCTTGTCTGAGTTATTTCCTTTCTCAACTAGAGGATTCAATTAAACAACCCGCAATACGTGGGGAAAATTGAAATTTACAATTTTTAAAAAGAAACAAAAATGGCAATAAATTTTATTTTATTACGTTATTGAATCTACAACTCTACGTTTCACCAAAGTTCGTATTCGCATATGAAGTACAATTTGCCTTCGCAGCCAGCATCGTTGAGCCCTCCGTTTCTATGAATGGATCCGCAGTCCTCATTGCCACCGTAATCATCAGGTTGTCCACTACTAGACCATCTTGTAAATCCTGTTGAGTTTAAAGGTTCTCCTGCGGAATAAGAAGGAAATTAAGAAATAGGATGGATCCAGATTTCGTTGGTTTCTTTAAAAACAAAAATAAAAAAGTCGTACACTTCTAAGATTTTAGTCAAAACTGGAGACTAAAGGAAAATAACATACTTTCTCCAGGAGAGAGAGTATGTTAAACATTGAGAATTAGCATGCATATGCCTGAATATCTGATATAAATTTGTTTGTAGTAGATGCACTACGCATGTTATCTTCATGTATGATAGCTTGTTACAATGTCGATTGAGACAGCTAACTGATGGCACTCAATGTACCCCAAAAATGGACAAAGGAAGTTCTTTGCCTTTGTTCTTCAAATATATTCTTTGTTGTTGCTTGAGTCCATTCTCGCCTACTGAAGCTATTGTTTTCCAATATTCTATCAGTCAATTAGACAAAAGTTCGTAATATAAATAATGTCTGAGAGCATATAAAACATAGCATAAATATGTTTATAATTTTTATCAGTGCAATTCAAACTTTTGAAGTTTTGATTAATGGAAATCAATTTTGAAACACCAAAACTTCGTTAGTTGGTGTAGGAGCGAAGTGGCGTATCTCGAAAGAATGCATTTTTTAGTTAATATCAAGGGCGTGGACACACAGAAAATATGGTGGGGGTACATGGGGACCGTGGATTTTTAAGAAGAGCACATCGATTGATGCTACAGTTAAAAATTTGTTATGCACAGCAAAAAAATCTATTGTTTAAAAATTTTTTAGCTTTTTGTTCGTAATGTTCGGTTGGATTGTTGAAAATATAACTGATTTTTAAAAATATTTTTTGTTGATTTTTATTTAAATTGATTTACTTATTTAAATCAAGATATTGATTTACATCACTTACAGCACTCAAAAGGCTACTAAGTTAGTATTCCTTTTCAAAAACTTTAACCAGTAAAAACTAAACTAAAATTCACAAATATGTGGTGTTCGCTACTAAAGATAGCCATGGAAAATAGGCAGCCAGTACAACAACTAAAAAGAAAGGTAGATATTGCGTTACTTCCTTATGGTATATTTTGATAAGATATCAGTTACTTATTTATGGTATAATTTACAATCCTTTGGGGATAGGGGGGATTGGCAAATCATAGCCGTAGAAATGATGTTCTCCTATAAAGTTTGTATGCATCTACCTTTGTTATCCTTACTAGGTTTCCCTCCATTTCCACCTTAGATTCCTCTTCTGATTTCCCTCTCCATCATTCACTCATTTGGTCACACATAACTAGGCTATTTTGCTGTACGCTTCCATTCCGGGTTCCGGAATGTAAGTGTTGTTGGGATTATTTGTTGTTGTTAAATATTTTAATTATTATATGTTTTACTATTTCACTACACTTTACCGCCACCACATTTATTCAACACGCACACGATGAGCGTCTCTTGTGTAGGATTCCTGCACATGACACTCTAATTTGCCACTGGCTTCCAGCGTCCAATTATTCAATTTATTTGCTGATAATCATGTTCTAATTAGTTATTCTGTATAGTTTTATTTAGGCCACTTTTCGGTTGTCTTTAACACATCTGGATGGTTATTTGAACACGTTTAGATACATAATGTTCTTTCGATACGCTTGCTCGGCACCCGCGTGACGCAACACACACACAACACGCTCGCGCCTCACGAAACCCGTAATCGTTTATCTTCTATATTGAGTTTATTTATCCATATATCTATGTCATCCTTCCCCTCATAAATTTCTCTTTATAGTACCTCGAGATTTTTGATGTCAGCTCCTGAAGTATCAAGGAGAGTTCCGGTGTTCGCAGAACCTCTGCCGTGTTTACATCCCTTATTCTATTTCTTAGATCCAATACCAAATTTTCAGTTTCGGTACATCTTAGAACTATATGTTCTGGTGTAGCTATTGTATTGCAGGTATGACATAGATTATCTTCAACAAGTTTTTGTTCTCTTAGCTTCTGGCGGTATGGGCCATGTCCCGTGAGGTAATGTATCATTCCTACACTGGCTTCCAGTTACACTTCCAATCTTCCAGCCACTTCTGGAAAGATACCATAGAGTCTTCTTGCTTTCGGGCTGTTTTCCCAAAAACGTTGCCATACACGGACTATTTCCCTTGTTAGTTCTTCTTTATTGTTGATTTCCGTACGCATGATTTATCTTATTTTGTCGTTGATGTTTTTTTTTCAGCCAGTACATGGCTCCGTGTTGTTTAATTTGAAGATGCATCGACAGGGTTGCGGTCGCTACCTGAAGTGCTTCCACCGGAGTGGTTCGATAGGCTCCAGTTAGCCTTATTAGCAATTGCCTTTGGGCTCTGTTCACTATTTGAGATTGTTTTATATCGTCCATCTGGTAGCTCCAGGCACTAGCGGCGTAACACATTACTGCTCTAATCACTTGGTCGTGGTACAGCCTTATAATTTTTGTTGGTATTTTTAGTTCATTTGTGGCAATTGTTATAAGTTTATGGGTAATTTTAATTGCTTTATTCGTTACATTTGTTGTATGTTCCCTAAAATTTAGTTTTTCATCTACTATAAGGCCCAGATATTTATAATGTTTTTCTCTTTTCATTGATTTGTTATTAATTTTGATTATGGGTCCCCTGTTAAAATTTAGCTTTGCTTTAAATAATACATACTTTGTTTTTTCTGCTGAGATAGTCAATTTGTTATTGCTGCATCACGTTACCATTTCGTTGACGATTGTATTCGCCTTTTGTTCCAGATTAGTTCTACTACTACCTTTTAGTACGACCGCCAGATCGTCCGCATACCCTACCACAGTTTCCCCCTCTCGCAGTCTACTTAGCATCTTCAGACATGGCTGGAATGTTATGTCCCAGAAGATGGGTCCCAGGATCGACCCCTGGGGACAGCCCCTTGTGGGCGCCTTCCACACAACGCCATCAGCCGTATTGACTTCAATTTTTCTATTTATGAAATAGTTATTAACAAGTTTCCATATGTCTGGATGTATCCTGAGATTTTTTAGCTCTTTTAATAGAGCAGGCCACCAGAGGTTATCAAATGCTCCTGATATATCGAAGAAGATACCCATTATATACTTGCAGTCTTCAGTCCGTATTTGCTTTATATTCTCATATAGCTGGTTGATTGCGCCCTCCGTCGATTTGCCCTTTCGAAACCCAAATTGTAGTTTGCAATCTTCTAGATTTTCTCTTTTTTCGTTACTTCTCTTTGCTATAATTTTTTCGAAAATTTTGCTAACAACGTTTAAAAGGCAAATCGGACGGTAGGACTCCGGGTTTCTCTTATCTTTATCTTCTCCTTTCAGTAGGATCACTAATTTTGCTTTCTTCCACGAGCTTGGAAAGACTCCTTGTTTAAAACATTCGCGGAATAACCTTGATAGATATGGTATCCACAGTTCCTTGTTTTGTTTATAAATTTCATTTTTAATCCCGTCTGGACCCGGGGCTTTACCGTTTTTCAGACTTTTGATTGCTATTTCTACTTCTTCGTTTGTTACTGTTAATTCTTCATTGTTTATTTCAAAGTATACGTTGTATGTTTTTGCATTCTCCCTGATTATTGCATTTTGTTCATTATCTTCATCTTCAGTATCATCTGGAAATAGCTTTTTGTATAATAATTCAATGGTGTCTTTCCATCCTTTGGTGTACTCATTATTGCCATTCTTTAACGTATTGTAAGCACTTTTGGTTTTTATTTTCTTCATTATTAATTTATATGGTTTATCCCACAGATCCAGACTAAGATTTTCTTCGACGAATTTTTCCCATGTTCTTTTTCTATATTCAAGCAATTCGTTTTCAAATGTTTCCTTGGCTTCCCTATATTTTCTGAGTCTTTCCTGCCTGAGCTCGTGATTCCCAGCTGCTCTATAACTTTTTCTTGCTGCTCTCATCTTTCGTTTTAGTCTTTCCATACCTTCGGTCCATTGAGCATCTTTCTTCTTTTTCTTCTTTTTATATAGGTATTGATTCCTTGATTGCTCTAATTGTGGCCTGCTCCAGACCCTCTGTCAATTCGTTCAGATTACAGTTGTTATTTATTTGAGGCAATTTCAGAGTTCTTAGGAATTTTTTCCAGTTTATTTTCTTAATCTGATATTTCATTGTTTCATCTTCTTCGTCTTTTTCTTCAGTGGTTTGTTGATAGTAGTTTATATCCAGACTGATGACGTTGTGTGCACTCGTAGTAACATCTTCATTTACTTTCCAATTTAATACATTATTGTAAATACTTCCCTTAGACATTGTTACGTCAATATTTGATTCCGCTCCGGCCCTGCTTCTGAAAGTTGGTGGTTGGCCGTCCCTATTTATCACATGTAAGTTGTGTTGTTGTATTAGATCCTCGAACTGCTCTCCATTTTCGTCCATTCTGGGGCAGTGCCAGAGCGGAGATTTCGCATTTAAGTCTTCCAAGATTAACATGCATCTATTATTGAACTTATTTAATATATCATCTAATTTAAGTATAAAATTATTAGTAGGGAGAGAGAACTGGCAGTAAACATTAACTATAATTAATTTGTTTTTCTTAAAATTTAGTTCCACACATTGTGTCCATTTATCATTAAATTCAGTGTGTGCCAGAACTTCAATATCCCTATTAAATATTACTATTGCCACCATGGAGTTTTCATCTACAGGCAACAACTGCATGACCCCACCAGGCATCCCTTGCAATCTACCTTTTCTTGTGTAAGGCTCCTGCAGCCATGCCACGTCCACATCTTGTTCACACCATTGTCTTATTTCACTACATGCTAATTTAGTCTGCATTTAATTGGGCCAACTTAAGCATTTCAGGGTTGTCTGGTGTGGACGTAGCACGCCGGGAACTTCTCTGCAGGATTAAACGCTATCCTGCCGTAGGCCATTAAAAATTGCCTGTATACGCTGTCCAACCGAAAGGTTTCTTCTCTTCTTTCGAAGATTCTATCGATAGGTTGCAACAAGTCTTTTGGGTCTGTTGTAATTCCATTTGATCTAAGGTTTATTTTATCAACCTCATCTATAACTGGGAAGGTTATTGTTTTTCCTTGTAGGTGTAAGTTTCTGACGATTATTCTGAAGGCAGCCGTTAAGTTATTCGGCTCCTCCAATCTTGATAGGTTATATTCCAATTGTAGGTTGCAATACAGAGTTTTAGGATCAAATTTGTTCTTCTGTTGGGTTTCTATTTCTGCCAGTTCTACGCCCGTGTCCTCTCGTTTCTGGGTACTATATAACTCCATTCTTGTTTTGCCTATTTTTTCTTCTTCATTTATTGACATCTTTTCTTTAACTTTTCGCTTCTTTTTGTGGAGTCTAGGGATCCATGATCTCCAGCCTCTTTTCTTTTTGTTTGATATTTCTTCCCCGATTGTTGTTTCCAATTCTTCGAATATTGACTCCATTTCCTCTTCGTTTTCTTCTGCTATTTCCCCCTGATCCGTTTTTTGTGCTTCTTCTTTTTCCTGTGGGGTCTCGACTTTTTCGTCATTGTTTTCTAGTCCAATTCGGTCTTTATTTTCTTCATTTTTTATTTTCCTTTGTTCTTCTTCCATTATTCTAAGAATGGTATTGTCTGTAAGCCAGAGGAGGTATGTCAATTTAAACTCCACACTCGCAATACTTGTTAAAATGCACAATTATCCATCTCAAGAGGGACTAGAACCCGCGACCCTGGGACGCTGTCAAACCAAATAAATACCGCAGTTGGCTTTTATTGTTGAAAGTACAGCATTTGCTCTTGTTCGAGAAAGGTAGAAGCAAGGGTCTTAGTCTATGTACCATTTCGGTCAGAGACAATCTCTCGGGAATAGTCCTGAACTTTTGAGAAGGATCTATGGTTGATCTGAAACTGAAATGTGTATAAACATGTATGACTGTTGTAGTCACAAACCAGTTTTCAGGGTTTTTTTTTGTAACAATGAACTTTATGCAACAATGAACTTTAAGAAGAAATATCTGGGCATATTGTTTTTGTGGGGGGATAAAGAAATTAGTGATGGCCAGGGAAAAACCGAAATTAAAAAAAAAAAACTTTACTGTAAAATAAATGTAGCAAGCATCTATCGCTCAGGCTGAGAAAAGTTAAATAATACAAGTAAAACATTTTAACTATTTCATCAATCATGAAACGCGTATCTGCTCGCCTGGATTTGTAAGAGCAGACAGAGAAGGACTGCGAGGTTTCCCGAAGTCCCCTGGTCCGAATACAGACGAAGTCTACTCATTCTCCAGCCTGTAGCTATAAGTGAAGTTTGGGATGCTGCGAAGGCCATGGGCTCTTTTATTTGCCTCAACTAGTTTTCCACTATCTTAAGTGCTGTTTCATTTTCGAAGGAGATTGCGAGATATATGAAGGCAATATCAAATGCACAGTCGGCGAGGAAGTTAATTAAAGTTTCTTCACACTAGAGGTTAGTTTGCTACGTTTTATTCAATATTTATTTGTTTGGAGTTCTCATTGAATTTATGGAGGAAATAGTTTGTGCTTTATTTATGTATGTATATACTTATTTATTTAATCTCCAATGATTTATATATAATTTGTAAAAAGCGTAGTACTAGCGAAATAAAGTGATGCGGATTGGATGTTTTTCGCAATGCTCATTGCAGTCGGGTTTGGACCAAACAGAGCTAGAGCCGCCACACGAAGAAACGAGTAAGTTATTAACTTCCCTCGCTTTCCCATTTACACACCCTGATATAAGCGAAGAGCTGCAGAAAATCTGACATTAGTGGAATACACCATTAGTGTACTTTCTTCAAGTATACTCGTTTCAGGTTCACTAACATCAATGATACTAATAAACGGGTTTGTAAAAGAGTTTGTGAATTTTAGTGTGTTTTTGCTATTTTTGATAGTTCTTTTTGCCAAAAATAAGTCGTTCCAAGCCCATAACTTTACAGTAAGTTTATTCTAAAGTCAATTCCTTCAAATTTCAAGTGATATTATATATATATATATAAACAGAATTTTTAACGTTTTTCCCAAAATATAATTTTAGGTCGATTTTCACATTTTCAGAGGTCTGGCGACATTTTGGTCACTTCAATTCCTAGGCCCAACTACCAGAGCTAGAAACATCAAATTTGGTATAAAGGTGTATGACCAAGAGTAGGTAGAGGAAAAAGTTCGACATTTTGAAAAGGTCGCCATCTTGGATCCAAAAAGGCCGCCAAATCTATTGTATAGAACAAACAGCCTAAACCGCTAGAACTACTGAAATGAAAGTTGGTATGAAGGTACATTATCACTAGTAACATACGAAAATATAATAAAATATTGAAATATCGTCATCTTGAATATAAAATGGTGGACCCCCAAAACCCATTTTGCACACCGTTTGAGCTAGAGATACGAAATTTGGCATAAAGCTGTATTATCACAAGTACTTTAAGAAAATATTACATTTTGTAAGAATCGCCATCTTGGATATAAAATGACCACCAAACATATTGTATGGAATACAGAAAATAAATCGCTGGGGCTACTCAAATAAAATTTGGTATGAAAGTAAAATATCACTGGTAGGTTACTAAACTATTAGACAATGTATCCAAAGACCAAAATGGCGGACCACAAAGTACATTTTCCACACTGAGCTGGAGATACGAAATTTGACATAAAGGTGTATTATTGTGAGTACCTTAGGAAAATATTACATTTTGAAAAGGTCCCCATCTTGGATTCAAAATGGCCGATAAAGAAACAATTTTCACACTGAGCTAGAAAAACGAAATTTGGTATGAAGGTGTACCATCACAAGTAGATTACAAAAAATGGGACAAAACTCACCTATTGGGGCGCAGCCACGGAGGCCTGGGCAGATCGACACAATGAGGTCGCAGTTTCCCAGAGAGACTCTAGTTATGGTAAAGGGGGCGAAGTCCCAAAACTCTTGAAGTTGGGGCAGTGCCCCCAGCGAAGCAAAGCAAGTCAAGAATGATATACAACTGGCAGTTTGTCATATTTTCGGAAGTACACTAACACTACTGGACTTCCGTTAGGAACGATTTTTGTGACTGAACTTACTTCTAATATTCATGGTACATTTAGAAATGTCACTGTGGATAACCGATGTTACTCAGTCCCAATGGAAAGTGATATGATGAACAAATATAAAATAACAATTGTAGAAATACTGAGATCGGGCAAATGGGAAATCGGTAGGAGATGGCTTTACCGTGATTTGAAATATTTTGACCAAATTTGAAGCCTATTGACCGAGTTTAATCCACCTCAATTCAAGGATACCGAAAATACCGCGGTTCAAAGTGTAACAGGAGGGAGTCATAAGCAAGGTGATTATTTTCCCGGGATTAGAGATATTTCGATAAAATTTGAACAACATTCCATGACAAATCATGCAATTTTTAAAAAATTGGTTGCATCACCAAGTTAGGAAATTTTATTTTTCATATGTGGATTCCTACATTTCCGAAGATATCAGAATCACTGTTGAAAAATGTTATGCTCTTATTTCTCCTGAGGCGACCATGTGTCCAATATGGTGGGTAGCATCTTTTACTTCCGTAGATGTGTACGGAAACCTTAATGTCTAAAAAACGGGAAGAGCTAGAGAGCTGAACCAAAACCGTTGTTTAACTCCTGAAGCGTACTATGAAGATGTGGTTTCACGTTCTCTCAAAATGAATTCCTTTATCCAAAAATCAGGGTGAAAAATGAGTAACGAATTGTATAAAATTGGATTTTTAAACCATTTTTTGGGGGTGAAGGAGTTGAATATAAAGCTGAAAATTTTTGTAGTATATATATCTACAAACTGAGTGACTGCATACAAAAATTCGTGGCCTTAAAGCACACCCCTTTTTTTCTACGGGGGGTTAAAACATGGCTCTTCGCGGAAAAATAACAGATTTCAGGCTTAAATATCTCAAATGGGTCATTATAAAAATTCCAAAACTTGGTCTCGTGAAAGCTTATATATGCTCAAATTACAGTAAAAATTGCAGTCCTTATTTTCGAGTGATTTGGTCAAGATGGCGTAGTTCATGAGGTTACAATTGTGCCTTCGAAGTAGCATAGTAATATGAAGCTAATATATACACATATAATCCGTTTGCACTGACCAAATCGCTTGGAAATAAAAGTTGCAATTTTGGTTGTAAGCTGTGCAGAAGCAAGACTCTTTGACAGCAAATTTACTTATTTTATGAGTACGCATCTGAGATATTTAAGCCCGAAATCCGGCACTTTTCGACAAAGGGCCATGTTTGAAACTCCGTAGAAAATACGAGATGTGATTTAGGAGCATATATTTTTCTTTATTTCTTTTTCTTTTGCATTCAGACCCTCGGTTGGTAGGTCTAAAAATTTATATCCTCATATATATTCAACTAGTTCAGCTCCCAAAAATGGTTTAAAATAAAAAATTAATACGATTCGTTACTCATTTCTCAGCCGAAAAATTCGTTGAATAAGGCAATTCATTTACGGTAGCAGAGTTCTGAACGTCTTTGGTGGGGGGGGGGGACTAGCAAGTTACAATTCTGCTGTCGGTAATTCTGGTAGCTTTTAGAAGCTCCTGTTTCACCAGGCAAATGCCGGGGTGTATGTACCTGGCTGCTACCTTATCTATTATTACCACCGGGAATAGTTTTTCCAAGGAACGCCATCCGCTTTACATTTCACTAACTTTGGCCACAGTTACATGGTCCATGAAAAGAGTTTAAATAAATTACACTAAGATCCTTTTACATTTAATATGAATCTACGGATGACAGAAGAGAGATAAAGAAACACGTCTGTTAGGCGTCTGGTGAACGAAATTATGTTTGACCTTTGAGTATCGAAAACAATTTTGGCAAAATGATTTAAGGCTACTCAGTGTGCTTAAAGTATGTCCTCTGGCACCCATTGTTAATGTTTTTATCCAATAGTATTAATATTATATGCTTAAAAATGTATGGCGTACATATGTTTGGGAGTACCTTAGAACAGTAGAGATAACTTTTAATTTATAAAACGAAATTTCTTTTGTCCAACATTTGTAAATTGCAAACATCATGCCACCCAGTTGTTATTTATTTTTCACCATTTGTGTGCGTTATCTGGCGAAGTATGGTACTTGATGTAATTTGTGGGTACCAAAGTAAAAATTCATTTCAGGTATTGTAAGCTTCTGGAGAGAAGAGAACTGTAGCATATCTTTTCATGTTAACTTACGAAGTAACTACACTCCATCACTCATTAAATTGTCCTTGCTGCTTTCAGATAACTCTTCTTCTTCTCCTATAATAACAAAATGTACGTAATTGGGACAGCTTTGAACAAAAAGAAGGGGGTGGATTTGAACAAGGTAGCATCTTATGTCCCTACAGCTAAAACTTACTGTTGAGAAGAAAAAATAGTTTGCAATATATTTACAGTGTAAAAACTTTCAATTAGACTACTTGTAACATTTTTAACAAAATTTGTACGAGTTCAAAGTTTATGCAAGCCTAATGGTTATGCAATCTTCAAAAAAACAAATAAAGAAAGAAGAAAGCAAGTAAGTTCAACGTTTATTAACAACTGCGTAGTTTATATCTATTCTTTGTATGGTTAGTAAAACTTTAGTTTACTTTCTTCTTCTTCCGTATTTATATTTAGAAGAATTTACAAAGAAAATAAATGTTCTTGTAATAAAATTAAGGATGTGTTCAAAGCTGCCCCAGCCATGTTCAAAGCTACCCCACTCTTGTTGAAATCTACCCCTAGGGAGCACCTTTGAACAATAGCCTCCCACTTCCTGTCCTTGCTTTAAGGTGACAATAGAGTACGTCATTTTCTTCGGTGAGCTGTTTATGCTCCCATACATATGTTATTAATCTCTCTAAGTCTGAGGAAGCAAAATTAAATTTGCCCAACAACGTGTTCAAAGGTGCCCTTCTTTCCCCTATGCATCAGTTGACGCGCCTAAAAATTTGAAACGAGAATAAACGAAGAAAGGCATTCAAATTTACACAAAACAACAAAATGAATTATCTTTGCGATATATACCACTTTTCAAGGATCACTTACACATGAAAAGATATATTGATTCTTTTCTTAAATCTGCGAGTACAAATCATAAGCTGAGCACCAGCTCAGAATTTTCTGCTCAAATACAAACAACAGTAACACTAAATGCTAAGTAGCTGACAATCCCGTTGAGTTGCTATACAAACGGGTTCTCGCCAGACTTTCAATTGGCGACGCGCTCGCATCGCTGGTCGTGAACTAGTAAAGTGTTTTCCAACTCAATGGCGGCAATTATAAGTAAGATAAAAACTGATCGCATAGAGGGTAGACCACTCTGAACATAATAGTATCTGAAGACCAAGTAAGAAGCAATCTCACCATAAAATGCAAAGATACGCATGTTGACTTATTGAATTAGGACCTAAATTCAACTTCGGGAGCTTTCTGATGTAAAAAAAAGAGAGAGAAAGAAAATGGCACTCACTACATTCTTGGCAGCAAAAGTCACAGTGGTGGAAGTCATCAACTGTGAAACTTTTCAACGATAGAATAAAATGCGACTTTCCTTTGATTAAATGACATATTGCATTAGAAATGACAAAGATATTGACTCTGTACTTCATTCTCTTTACAAATTAGATGCTTGGGAATTACTTCACTTCCTTTTCTGAAAAACAACAACAACAACAATTATCTGTATAATAACTACGATTGTTTTATTGCACTATTCTTAGTGCCCTCCATTTCATCATAAACAGATCAAACAGACTCGATGCATTTCTGCTAGATGATTGCACAGTTATGAAAAATATAAATCAGTAATATCTAATGAGTAAAAAACCCGGGGCATTTGACTTTGGTAGGGGAATACGCATCAACACACGGAGAGAGGCGTGGGTTCGAAATCCTCAACAACAACAACCTCTTTGGTGTTCAACAAAGAATTGAAAGCATCAAGAAGGAATGATTTTTTGTGAAGGTAAATTCTTCGTTTATGTTGAAAACGCACAAAAAATTGTATAGAGACATTCTCCAAATGGCTGCAAGAGAAATCAATTCCTCATAGTTTCATTCTAAGTTAATTGTAATAAATAACTAAACCCTTACCAAATATTGTGAGAAACTGTCCCTCGTTGTATCTATCATGGAAACCAACAAACGCCCAATCAAGTCCTTTCGGCTGTCGGGCAAACATCTCCTGCAAGACTTTGGATTCATCTTCAGAGTTCAGAATTGCTAGATGAGAATTCTCTTCCTCACAAATAGACTTCGCTTCATCGAAAGTCTTTACGTCTGTATGGAACTTGTAGTAACCAATTCCAGGATAATGTTGATAATCCTTAGGACGAGGTGGCGGAACTAAGCAAAACGAAGTATTTCAGACGGCAAACTTAATGAGACAGTGGAACAAATGACAGAACGATTTATAATTTATATGGTAACCGTCAATGACCTCACATCAAAACCTTGCATGAAATTTTGCTGAGAGAAATTTCGCCCTGTAGCAAGATCGCATGCGTACGTAAAAGAGGGTTGCCGTTTTGGATTCCAAGATCCCGAGAAAGCGGTTGAAACACTGCTTTTCGTAGTATACATAAAAAGTTTTTGGTTTCATTATTTAATCCACGCTTGAAGTTTCTTCGCTTTCGATGCAGAGAGAAACAGTATAGTGAATTGTATATTTCCCATACTGACGCAGAACCCCGCTACATTTTTCGCTAAAGGTTGATACCCGGTTGGCCAGCAGATTAGCATACTCTTTTTCTGTGCGTGGTCACGGGTACAAACTGCGTGGTAGTTGGTTGAACTGAGTAGTTAGGAGTCAATTTTCTCAAAACTATAGGTTTTGTCTTTACATGCTCACCATCCAATAATTTAGAATATAATAAATTATTGAACCAATCCTTGCTGAAGGCATAACCAATTACTGATAAGTGGTTTAATAGTTATTACCGTCCTAAACGAACTGGTGATAACTCTCTAAGGACAGGATCTACACTGTTTGGTAAAACGGGCTTCTAACTACTCCATTCAGTGGACTCCTTTGAGTCTTGAATTCGTGAGCAGAGTAAATAAGCATGCTAACCGCTTGGCCAACAGAAAGAGGAACGCTTCAATCAATACAGGGAACAACTACCACTGTTTCCTTCGGGGATGAAGTTATGCAGAAGTGTCTTCTGTCAATTGAGTGTTGAAAACTAAACACTTCCTTGCACAGTTCGCCTCATGCTCAAAATCGAGACCGTGCAGTTGAAAAGTCATGAAGCGTTTTTGTATACGACATTTCTATTGGACATGTATCCTTTGAGCAAAATTTCAGGGAAGGTGTGATTGAGATATGAGCTCATTGATCGTTCTTTTGTTAGAATCTTTGAAATTGACTGTCTGAACAAATTTCTCAATGAAGTGAAATGAATTGTAAATATTTGCAACTTCTGTTTCTATGTGTCATAAAGATGGAAACATCGCAATCTGTTTCTAGGTTTCTGATTATAGCTAACTCATTTGATTCTTGAAGTTGGAAATAAGCAAAAAGGCAATAGAGAATGTACGGCAGTGTATTTTCAATACTAGGGGCCTTCCATGACTCATAACAGGACCAGGGGAAATATTTTGCAATGGAGAAAGAAACTAGTTACATATTAAATAATTTAACACCTGAGTAATATATGGTCGTATCTCCAGACAAATTCAATAGAAGATACGATAATATAGTGTCGAGTTGAAAATTATCTTCAAGTATATTTGTCTTCAAGTTTAGGATATGTGAATCTAAATTTCCAGGATTATTATGGTGTCTTGCAATTTCTTTAAACTTTTAATTTTATGAGTTATTGCAATCCACAACCTAAAAAATTTCCGTCAATATATTGATAAAATTGACAGTGGTCCTTAACCTTATTTTGGTTTCGCGAACTCAGATCCTGATTATGAATTCTTAAGAGTTGTCCGTTATATTGTGCTGCCTGCTAGTTTGAGTCAAATTTGAATACTATAATAAACGTTATTACGGTAATTATGAACATCTTAATAATAAAGCCATATTCATAACACAGGTATACGATAAGATTATCGAACTGATTCACTTTTAATTTCAGAGTTAAAAAGTAGGAAAGGGACTAAGGATGAAAGAAGTTCTTACCTGTTACAGACGCCGACAGTCGTACATGTTTATCGCCGTTACACTCAGTGGACAATCTCTGAACATTAACCGTCCAAACGTTTGGTGTCTCTCCTTCAAAATCCGCCTGTACATCTGTGATCCAGTGTCCTGTGTCGTTTCTGCGACTCCCAATATTAAGCTCAAGTTTCTTAAAACTAGAAGCTGTGTTACACGAAGAACCATTTGTAGACAAAATCAGGAGACAAAGAGTTAGACAGGCGACGCTTGTTACGTATACTTTTAAAATAGTCATGTTCTCTTCACTAACTAAATCCGTTTCTGTAATTAAAAAAAAGAAAACGAAATAAAAATATTTTTGAGAATAAAAATAACAGAAAGGGTAAACTTGTTTTCAGGATCTATGAGTTACTAGTTGCCGATACAATATTGTCTTGTCCATTTTTGTGGTCAGGTTTTAAAGATCTCCAGTAGTAATTTTAATGATACCGATTAGGCATGCTACCAAGGCCGATACTAGTCTTGGTCTCGTTTTGCATTCGATACCAAGACAGAGAACGAGACTAAGGTCTAGAAATCGAGAGAAGACGGAGACACAATGCATCGAGACGAGACTAAGACCGAGACTTATTCCTCGAGACTTGAGGCAAGACCGAGACTCTCGTCTGAATCAAGACTAAAAGCTATTTTTATGAATATCGATAATATTAATTTAATGCTTTTGTTTCTGATGCTTATTAATAGAGAAGTCTTAGTCTTACGAGTATTAGTTTTCTTGTGATAAATTTTATTTAATATGTTATATTGTAGTTTAAAAACATGACTAAAAGCCATATAAGTAGTCAAGTTATCAATGACAAACTATTTCCTGTTGTCTTTAAACAGTAATATAAATGTGTTGGAGATTTTTCGAGAGCGCGTCAAACACAGAAATTTATTTCGTTCTGCGAATATTCATCTTCTCATGCTTTCTTCCTGCCTTTCTTCTTGTTGATAATCTTTTACTTGTGTTTACATTCTCGCATTTATATCAGTCTATACTAGACGGATCCCGTAAAAACTGTAAAGTATACATCACGAAGTCAATCTTTCTAAATTCAAATATAGGTCTTTTCTTACATCTTTTACTTTAAAGAAAAGTCGAAAAAATTTTGCAATACTAACCGGTAATTTAGAGTTGATGGAGATAATTAACGCTCTTAAAAAAAAAATACTTTTCTACGTATAAGGAAGCGAGTAAGTCCGAGCTCAGTCGCGAGACTGTGCAACTGTGTTACCACCAGGCTTCAACACCAGATGTCATATTTGAATAAACTATGCAAGTTCGAACTCTTCTCACCCAGACCTTTTTAACGACATCTGAACTACCTTTCTAGCCGTAGTAGCTCCAAAGTTGGAAATGGCTGGGCAGAAATGGATTCTCCATTTCGCGGGACTCATTCATTCAATTTAAATGAGCTATACGGGTTTGAACTCGTCTCGTTGATATCTTACGAATGACAGCTCAAGTACCTTCGTAGTCCTAGTAGTTCCTTCGTTGAAACTTACCATAGGTGGAGGTCTTACCCTCAGCTCCGGACTTACCAATACCCTAATCCAACCTGGATGATCTCGTATATGGGTTTAAACTCGTCTCGATGATATTTTCCCAACAATAACTCAACTATCTTCGTAGTCTTTGTAGTATCTGATTTGAAAGTTGTCGACACAAGGACATAGAGGGGAAATAAGAGTGAAGCTACATAGTGTGCCTTAGATACTGTAAGGTTTATATTTTATCTACTAAGTTATACTTTGTTATGATTGTTATGACATTTTAATCTGATAAGACGGCTTATTTGAAACACGAATGTGCTTATTCCTAGTGTTTCCCACGAGACGAAATTGAGGCTGTCTCGTCCAGAAAGTGCCTCGTCTCGAAAATATGTATATTCAATATTAGGAGAGTGCATTCTTGTCTTGTTTTACATACATTTTTTTTCTGTCTCGTCTCGTCTCACTGGCAACACTATTTATTCCCATTTATAAGATTCACAATATGCTGTTATTTGAAAGTAGCGCCTACCGGAAACACACTTCACTCTTTTATTTTTTGCTTCAATGTATGGTGAAGCTGTGATCCATAGCTGTGAATATATCAATTGACGGTTTAAAATCAGTCAAGAGAAGTATGGTAAACAAATTAATTCCTGTGGAGTTCGTTAAACATTATTTTCATCTTCTTTGCATGTGATTATTTAATGTACAATAGTTGGCAATAACTAAACTTTTTGTCATATACTGTACGTTCATTTGTTTCTATAAATCTTCCTGGTAGAAGATTTCAACTAAAATCTATTTTTTATTCTTAACGTAACAGTTATTCACTGAATATGAATATAATTTAGAAAAAGCAAATGTTTAATGTTACGTATGCCAATTTCGCATTTGTGGTATAACATGGATCCGTTTCCATCATAAAAGTATTTTCATCTATCTTATTTATTGGTACTGTATATTTGCTAACTGAAGCTTCTTTATTACTTCAAAATCGTAAAGCCTTTTTCTCACTGTTTCAGATTATTATTTCTAATATAAACCCCAAACTAACAATGTGACAAACTATGCTAATATCATATTAATATTCTCTTTCAAATGTGTCAAAAGATGTCAATCTTTTTAAAGTCTATCGTCTTTCGAGACTCTCGAGACGAGACCGAGACTAACATGTCGAGACCGAGATCAAGACCAAGATCGAAATTTTTAGGTCAAGACGAGACCAAGACTGTCTTTAAAAAATGGAGACGAGAACGAGGATGATGTCAGTCTTGTCTCGATATCATCCATAATCTTTAAGTCAAGAAAGTAAGTAAAAAAGTTATTTCTTAAATGCTTGAGTAAGTTGTTAAGTTCACATTAAATCAGAAGAGATTGATTTTTAATTATTTTTTTGAAGAGAAAATGTTTCCACAAAACGTTTTTTGAATTTCAGTCGAAAGGAGTGGTTTATAATTAAACACTCTGGCTTTGGTTAGAAGTTGTTACCTTCTGAGATAGGAGTCAATTGCTTTACAGAAATATTTCATGCTTGACCCCCCTCCCCTCCCAAGGATTTTTCTCACTCTTTTAGAGTTGCTAAAAATACATCATTGGTAATTGTTAAGTTTGTTATCAATTATCTTTACGCCATTATCTTTACTACAGTTTATCGTGCTACAAAAGAGGACGTGCTACTGTGAAATTTATTTTGTTAAGTTAATAATGACAACAGAAAAACTCTTACATTTTTCGAAGAGTGAAACGTTGCTAAACATTGAGTAGCTTCCTAAAAGAACGAAATATTATTCAGAATAGTTAACTTTTAGGTAGATGACACCTTAGTGTAATAAGTAGAGTGTCGTAGATCTTTCCTACCTTGTTTAGAAGCTTTACACATTTATCTTGCTCAGAATTTAATTAATTTAAACGAACTATTCTATTTGGGATATATTCTTTATATATAAAATTTTTTTGGACCCCATTTTAACTACAGTTTTGTCAATTACAAATATAAATATTTTTATGTGCACATCGAGTGATTTTCAGTTTCCAAAGATGAACATTAAAAGATGTCAAAAACAGTTCCAAATTGCATTAATTTTCTATTTTAAAAAGACTGAAATTTTATCTCAAAAGAGTAAAAAATTCCGATGGATTACGATTGAAAGTTCATCTGAAAACATTACATTTCCACTGGAAGTTGCAACCATAAATCATACTTCATTTTCGAGGAAATGTTTAATGTTTTATCAATGGAAATCCCCTCTAAAAGAGTGGTCCCTTTTTCCAACACCGTAAGTTGAAACATTCCAGTCAAGCAGAACAGAATTCCGCTCTTCTGATTTTGTTTATTTAGTGTTGATATTTGAATTAATGGTTGAGGCGCATGCGCGAACAGAAGTCTATGTACTATATTGAAAGATACCACATAGACTTTTGTTCTCGCATACGCCTCAATTTACATTGTACCTGTCAGATAGAATACCATTGATTTTGATTTTGTTATATAATTATAACGATAACCGGGAGGACAATAATTTTAACGTTAATCAAGTCATTACTAAATTTTACAACACCATTCTACATAAATATCTTTCTTGAATGCTTAAGGAAGTTAATCTTTTAAAATTTCTAAAAATGTTAGTAAATCTCGTTAAATTCTATGAGAATAGCTTCAACTGCTACCGACACTTAGGTGGTAAGTTGTATTTTCACCTAATTCCTCTTAACTAGAGCAGATAAGAAACTAAGCTCATCATCAATAAGCCGACCTGGTAGCCATGTGGGTTAGGGTGCTAAGCCAGAGCGTCTCGAAAGTCCCGGGTTTTGGAATCCCGGCTAGGGCATGAATGTGAATTTTAACTAGCATCGCATTCATAATCGCGACTGGCCGTAGTCAAAGTTACTAAAAATGGCACATTCAAATAAAGTTAGAAGTTTTATTTTTAGCGTCTATAATCGAAGAGTCTCGGATTCAATCATCAAACATCTTGAATGTAATTGTTGAGAATCACATTAAATTTTTAGATTTCGTCCCAAGAATGTTAATATCACTTGCATCCGATCAGAAGCTATGATTTATCACTATCACCTTACCCAACGATCATACACTCGCATAAAGAAATCATAAATTCATGTATACACTGTGTCAGTGAAATATGTGTACAAATTTTGGGAGATGATTATTCATATCAAGGCAGAAAACCTTTCAAGTTTCCACTAACGATAACAAAAATTCCAGCACCTCAGGCACACAACAGTCATTGATATAAAATAGATTAAGAGCACCGACAACTAAGAGATGGAAAAGCTCCCAGTATTTTTCTGTTGTGTCGAAATATGTTTATACCATTTTTTATACGGTTAGGTAAAATGTAACCCAAGGGAACGGGAAATTTTAGAACGGAAATTAATATAAAAGAATACAAAACTTACAAGAGAGGGGAACGTAGTGCATCTGTTAGAGTATGGGGAGATATGGAAAATACCCAAATTTAAGGCGCGATGGACAAGGGGGAGCGGAGCTAGGGGGAGGCGAAACCTCGAACACAGAAGTTAAATAATGTATATATCCACGGTGATTCAGAATAACTTTCGCAAGGTGATGCTTGACATCGAAATAAGTACAAAAGTTCCTATGAACATGGGTGAAATTCCGCTTTGTTTTGGAGATACAGCAGTTCCAACTATGAGTCAAAAGTAGACGCCTATCAATGGGAATAAATGAATAATTTTCAATAAGTCAGAAACGACTTGTTGAATGAAAATTCTGTTTACTGAAATTTGTTTTCAGTAGCATGGTGAAGATCAGGAGTGAAAACACGGTGTCACCGGTTGCCAGTGTTGTAAACCAAGTATAACATTTACATTTTTCAAACGATACTACGTCATGTTATTGGATATTTAACATATTCTAGTAACGCCACAGTGCGGTAAATTATAGTTGAGACAGAATTGTTTTCGCTATCTTATTCAAACTACTGGTCCATTAGAAATCATCCAGCTTGCCTGCTCGAACTCTTTCAAAAATATTTATATTCCTTATTTCAAGAATAGTTCTATACCCATCGTTAAATTAATGTCTGCCTCTTTTGCAACCATTTGCAAAAAAAGGAAAAGTAATGTTTCCGTACTGGTTTAAGTATGTTTTAGATCATCAATAGAAGATGTCAAATATCAAAAGCATGACGTAATACCATTTAAAAAATAAACGTTATACCTGGTTGGCAACACTGGCAAACCGGTGACGTCGCGTTTTCACTCCTGATGTCCACCATGTTACTAAAACAAATTTCCGCAAACAAAATTTTCATTCAACAAGTCTTGAGAATTGTTCATTTCTTCCCATTTGAAAGGCGTCTATTTTTGGCTCAAAGTTGGAAATACTGTATCTCTAAAACAAAGCGGAATTTCGCCCAGGTTCATAGGAACTTTTTACTTCTTTCGTTGTCAGGAATTATCTCTCCCAGAATTATCATTCTGAATCTCACCGTGGATATTTCCTTTATTTAACTTCTGTAAATTTCGACCCCCCCTTCTCCCAGCTCCACTTCCCTTGTCCATCGCATCTTAAATTATGGTATTCTCCATGCTCTATCATATGCACTAGGTATGATTCGGATTTCAGCGACAACATATCGTTACTCCCCTTGTTAGAAACATTGATTGAAGTCAGTAAATAGTACAGAGTATGCCACTATCGAATAGCCAATAAGTTGTTTCTTGAAGATTACATGAAGCAGATGAACATCTTGTCTGCGGAGACCATGTCTACATACCAAGCAGACGTTACAGTAGTCGCGAGTCCACCGCCATCTTCAAAAAAGTAGGGGCCTATAACGCATCTCGATGACACAGAGCAAGTTTCTCAAAATTACAGACCCACGTTTTAATTGCATGTGCCGATGGAACCATGTCGTCAAATCTTGAAATGACACCAAAATTCCTACGTGCGTCCTCCACGCTGCCATGCTTTAACCGCAAAGACACGTTGTACCCTAGTCCACTGCTACATGGTACTACTAAATAGTAAAATGTTGTGAGCAGCGTATTGTTCGCTATTCAGTAGTACAAACTTCACAGGGTTGCCAGAACACGATACAAAACTTCTTGTTCATTTCAGTTACCCTATATAAAGATACGGAAGCAAATTTAAAGGAATACCCAAAGTATTATTTTTTATTATGGCGAATAATGTTTATGTTAAGTTTGATGCTGATGTGACCAGCGGCATGAAACGGATTTGAAAAGAAAAAGTTAAAATTTCATAATAGGTAAGCAGCACTGGCAACTCAGGTGTTTGGGGACGAGAACACCCACAATCTTTTTTTCTATCGTGTTGAATAATGTTTATTCCACGCTTAGTGCTGTTACGTTAAATTTTATGGAAACAACTAAAAAATATATTTTATAGATAATAGGGTGTCAACACTGACAACTAGGGTACTTGGGGACGGTGACATGTACAGTATTTTTTTATTATTATGTCAAATAATGTTTATGTTAGCTATGGCGCAAAAAGGTCTAACAGAATGGAAACATTTTGAACAATTAAATTTTGAAACTGTATTGGAACCACTAACAACTGATGTGTTTTGAGACGTGGACAAGGACAACATGCGTGCTTTTCGTTAGCTACGCAATCAAGGAACCTAAAAATGCAAAACTTCTGAACCAGATGCGTCCAAAGTTACCATACCATTGCCACAAATTACGGAATATCTCGACAATTGGTGATGCAAGACGTATCAGCATAGCAAATCACAGTAGGCGTTGCAGTGCCGGATCTAGAAAGTTTCCTATGGGGGCCAGAGTACAATTTTGCTGTACTTTCCACCGCCCTTTTCCATCATTTCTTTATTTCTTTAACCAAAAACACGACTGACCGATGCGATGGCCACAATATTGTCTTGCATCAGCATCACCTAGTGTACATTCGTTATCTTCTCTGGAGCCTGTCGTGGCATCTCTAATTACTAGCTCCAGTAAAACAGTCGATCTGCCTATCAACCTTGAATCGCGGTTTTGAATAATAAAGATGAAGGTAGGTTGTATGGAATAACATAAAAAATGTCTTAGCCCACCGGTATTGGAATTTTGAACACGTTTAAGTCAATTTTAAATTAACTAACTAACTAACTCTATGGCTTATGGAACTCGCAAGTTCATCGCCGCAGTAACAAACGTTCGCCATTGGATTCTATCCTGGGCAGTATCAAGCCAGTTTTCATCACGAACACCTACTTCTCGAAGATCTCTTCTAATTAATTGGCAAATTTAGTTTCATTTCTTAGGAGCTTTTATTTTTTTTGTTTTTAGCTGTTTGCCGCCCCTAAACGTGCTGCCCGGGGCGCTTGCTTCCTTTTGACCCCTCTAGATCCAGCACTGAGATGTTGTACTAAAATAATGTACTTCAGCAACATTTGAAGTGATTAATGACTGCATCTTATAAGGATGGGGCATGGACTGAGAATTTTAGTGTGTGAGGTCGACTTCAAATATTAATATACTAAAATACTATGGCGAACTATCGGTCAGTTCTGAAATGGACTTACATGACACTTTCACGTAACACTTTAGATATATGTTTTATATCTTAGAACAGGGGTCTTCAAAACCGGTCCGGATGCGGACCTTGAGCTTTTTTTCTACCGGACTTCCATGATTGGATACGATTTTAAATTTGCCATTATTTATGTCATTTTGTTATCTTCGTCTTGGGCCCCTTTTTAAGTATTTTTCTTTTCTTTTTTCAAAAACGTTTCATTAGTAGGGGAAAGTTTATCTTTTCTAATCTTTGACGTAAGAATAGTAAATTCACCTCTTTTTTATCGTATGTTCCTAATTTTAAGAGAAAAAAGTTTCCCCCAAAATATGGGCCCTCCCCTATACGAATGTAATAAATAATACAAACAATAAATGCATCTCTGTTGTACTTTCTTTCTCATTTTCGGTTAGACTCAAGTCTTCGGTTAGGAAGTGCTTAAAGTGGAAAAAATGAAGTGGTGGAACGCCAATGTACAGGGGTGCTGAAAATATGTAATTATGTATAACAATTGCATTGCAAGGGAAAATAAAATGAGGAAACGCTGTTCCCCATATAATCTTTTGGGTGAACTGAGTTCCTTCTCGTTTCCCCCACTTTAAGCAAAAACGTAGGCTTAGAACTATTAACTCATGTTTCAACTACCTTGTAACATTATTACAGATAATTACCTATGTATTTTCTTAGATTTTATCGCAAATTTCAAAATTTCAAACTTTAACTTTGACTGAAAAAACGTCTTGTTCCCAGGGTTTTACAATGGGAAGTTCTTCCCTCCTCTTCGTCCTCTTCCAAGTCTTTTTAGCAAGGGTGTCGGGGTTTCCACATGCTGAAAAAGATTAAGAATAAGGGAGAGAGAGAGTTTTGAAGAAAAACCTTGAGGTAGAGGCCAGAGAGCGAATGTAAACGACATGAGTGGTTAAGCAGTCTCGTAACTTAGCACAAGCAGCTCCGTGACGCCGAGGTGCGCTATCTCCCCCCTACTTCGTCCTACGTCCAATTGTCACAGGACCTTTTTTATTCCAAATTTTAACTACTTTCCAAATTTATAGGTATTTCCGAATTTTTCGAATTTCTAGTAAAAAATGTAAACGAAGAGAAAAAAGGATTATAAAACATTTTGTTATTCCACAGAGTATCGTGTTGAAACTTTCATAACTTTGTGATGGAAGAAATGTTTAATGAAGTTTGTCTAATTTGAAAACCTACGAAGTCTCTCGGAACACGTAACTGAAACATGGAGAGAATACAATTTGTACGAACATTACCATTCAGCATGTTATTAAAAAATGTAAGATCGGAAAATCTACGGGGAATAGGGAGTTCATTTATTTGAAGATAGGAAGCGATGACACTTTTGGATAGGTGAAATAAGGAAGGACATACGTATGAAGAAATTGCAGGAACAATCACAATTGTTACAACGTCTGGAAATCTTTCGAATAACTTAAATGTTTCTCATTTACGTTTCTCCTTCATTGTCCCTCTGGTAAAGAGAGAGAGAAAAAAAACGATTGATAAAAATGTAGGACTCAACGGGACTCGAACTTGTGATTTCTCTCTCGTAAGCCTACCACTCTTTCGCTTAACCCACCCAGGCTAGCATTAGCGAAGAACATTTTAAGGTATAAGACATGTGTTCAAGAAGTTGTGTAAATTCTGACTCTTGTTATCTCTCAACTAGCCGGATAGTGCACCATAGTATACAAATACCTGAAGGCCAAACTACTCCCACATGAAATGTGCTTACAAACTAAAATTCCCTGACCGTGCTCCCTTCTCGTTACAAAGAATATGGAAGACATAAGTTCTGTTACGTGGTAAACAAACAAATGATTTTCCTATCTAGCTCAGAAAGGGCTAATTCACACGCCGTGCCCATACTTTCCCCTGCCATGCTCCATCCGTGACGTGGCCGCTACCATTCACACATAGGGTGCCGTGACCATGCCGTGCCGCAACTGCTTTCCACATCAGTTCCAATAATGGAAATCAAGGAGGAATATGTTCTTGCAACCGGGAAAGTTTTTACAAGACGGCACTGTCGGGGCATGGGAGGAGCACGGCACTGCATGTGGGAATTAAAAAAGACAACTCAATGCATTTTAAATGTCACAGTCTGAAAAGGAACTTCATGGACCACGGCACAGAATGGCATGGGCGTGGCACTGCATGTGTGAATTAGCCTTGGATGTCGTTCGCATGCCGTGCCGTGCTTTCTACACCAGTTCCAATGATGGATGCAAGGAGGAAGATGCTTTTGCAACCGGAGAAGTGTTTTCAAGACGGCACTGTTGAGGCATGGCAAGGGCACGGCATGGGCACGGCACTGTATGTGTGAATTAGACCAGAGAACGCATTTTTCGAAATTTCTTAAATGGAGCTTTTTTCTTGCTTCGATGTTAATAAACGATCACCATCCAGAGCTTTGTACAATTATTTCAGAGCACATTGTATTATACAATTTACATGTCATAATACTTTGGATATTTATTTAGTATCGATATAAACGACATTGAACAAAGTGAAAGATAAACACCTAACGAGGCATGGCGTACATAAGTGAACAGAACGGAAGAATTCAACAAGCATATCCATAAGGCAGATATAAGGGAAAATCACCAAATAAGAAGGAGGCGCCTAATTAGAAATACGTCTATAACAGTCCTGAGTTCGTCCACTCATCCTGGGCACCATTTATGTAACTGTACGTGGGTCCATCTACTGTCCCTGGCACCATCTATGTAACAGTCTAACCATTTACTGTTTCGGGCACAGAACATGAAGTATGGACAATTCGTATTACTTAAAATGACAAGGTCCTGGCTCAGTCTGTACCGCCCTGTATAATGCTGAATTATGAGTTATTCGCCTGCTTTTAGCATACTGGCCACCATCAAGAACATGTCCACGATCATTTCCCGCTCTAACAGGTTTTAACTATAGTGGGAACCTCCAACGAAAGGGATCATCACCAACTAAGCAAACGCTGAATGAACTTGGAAATAACCAAAGCTAGGTTCTAATCCAAGGAGCAATTTCTACTGTATAGGAATATCCCCATAAGGGTATTCGACTACCTCAGGAATTGCTAATATATCCTGAAAAGCAAAGAATGTAAATAAAAAGCTACCTTCCAATACGAAAAGGTATATTATTAGATTTTCAGATCATTTTCTTCTTCTGATTTCAGTTACACAGCAATTTAGGTCATTACAATATGTATTACAACTTTCTACAAGCTGGTAGCTTCCATTGCTCCAGAATCATTGAGTCTTAATATTTTCTTAATAAAACGATAAAGAATGTTCTTTAACATTAAATTGTATGCATGTTTACATATACGGTAGACAATCACACTCGTACACACGCATTGACAGAGTTGATGCGCGGGCGACATCTGTTACGCTCGACCTTAGCGATACTCTAGTCCTTCAAACAGACTTTATCATTGTTTCCAGTTTTGTCCACATGTGAGCGGTGGATCACCCGGTTACATATGGCGCTTGACAAGGGTTACCCTGGACATATCTCATCAATAGAGTTCTCGTCCGTAAACACTAAATGACTTGTGGACTATTGATCACTACTAGGAAATGTCCTGCCTAGGTGGGTTATACATACATATATATATATATATATATATATATATATATATATATATATATATATAAAATAAAACGGCTATGCATTGAGTATATTTTCTTTCTTTAAATTATACTTCTGCCATTCACTCTATATATCAGAATTCACATTCACATAACTTCAACTTCCTAATTCTTCCAACTACACATCACTCCATCCGATGGTTGGGATCTGGAACCATATTCTTCTTCTTTACTAGTTGCTACTGTAGAAAATATATCAAGAATTGGTGAATTGAGTGGCTTCTAATCTTATCACCACTGAAAAGGTGGGGCACTTGAGCGACTTCTTCAAAAATTAGCATCATACCTGTGACGATCTAAACTAGTTGACCCTGGGCTGTCTTTATTATGCGTTGACTTTTGCACACATCAGACTTCTCGCTTGTACGTGACTTTCAAGATTAACAAGAATTACTAGACCTTCAGGGCTATCAACACGCTTCAACCTCTCATAACTTCGAGTATAAGGCTCATCCTGGATAACAATTCACGTTCTTTGACACACTTTGTAGCAAGTACAAGCATTATGGGTATTGTTACCTTCGCTCGCCTGAACATGAAGGTAATGATTCCATTTCCAACATTTAGGTGTCCTTTTTACCTCTCAATAAAATTATTTCCTAGGATGAGGTCATTGCTTAATCCCTTCCCGATCATAGCTTTATGGTAAACATCAACATTATCGATTACCAAAGGCAGGGTAGCTTCTCGGCAAATTCCATTTATTTTTGCTCCGGAGAAAACCAATGAGACTACATCATCCCGTGGTGCAATTTGTAGACGATAACCAGATCTATGGATCTTGTTCCACATGTGTTCACTACACAGTGAAAAATCCATTTTTGTGTCTATTAAGCATGTTACTTTTGGATTCAAAATCTCAGCTTGAACCTCATCACGCAATAGCGAATAATTATTCCACTCTTCATCCTTGACAAACCTCCGATTAATAAGAAACTAATGTTGATTTATTTCCAGATTATCTAATGATGAATCATCACTATTCACCATCCATCTTCTTGGACGACTACTCGGCCTAGCTCCGTAGTGTTTCTTCTTTTGCTTCCCGAGAATCCTACGATTGTTCATCTGTTTATCTTGTGGCCAGGTTGTGTGCTGGATAATATCCTTGATTGGTGTCTCGCAACTTTCTTTCATGCAAGACTCTGCCCTATCTGCAGTACTTCTTAGCTTTTCACTTTTATCTTTTTGTAACCTGAGTTCGAGGTCTTTCCCAATGTCTTGGATAGCTTCTTGTACTTTATCACACATCTTCTCTTCGTTGGAGGCGATGTGTTTTTCCAAAACTTTCAGGTGGTTACTCAACGTATCTTGCTTTCTTACATTTTCACATTGACTTTGTTTTCCACGATCGAAAACCGTCCTGACCTTGTTGAGAGGAAATTTCTTCTTACGGTCCTTCCCGAACCAATTTCTGAGTACGTATTTGCCTCGACTTCCAATTTTCGCGTCATTAGTGTTTTCCGTGTTATTATTAAGCACAGCTTCGTCAACTTGACTTCTCTCATTCTCTTTGGGAAGTTTTCCATAACCTACTTCAGCTGGTTTCAAGATATCATGGGGCTTAAGGATTCCTTCCGCTCTATGTTTTGCTTTCCTTGTTTTCCTTTTCTCCTGGAGTGGACTACGGCTGACTGACGTGGCACTGGAATGATGATCGCCTTCAGAATATCTGCTTTCGCTTCACAGATAGGCTCTTTCTTAATTGTGACCAAGGTTCTCTCGCTTCCCCCATCCATCGGGCTTTCGACTGATGATACCTGACCCTCACAGTTGACCTTTCCATCTCTGTGTGTGTCCCCCGTTTCTTCTGCTTTATTGTCGATGCGGTTACTAAACTCTAGTAATAGTTTATTGTTTCGTTCCAGCTTCTCGTCGATGCGTTTACTAAATTCTAGTAATAGTTTATTGTTTCATTCCAGCTTCTTGTCGATGCTTTTATTCCTATCAGCCAACCTTTCGTCGGTACGCTTATTCACATTCGCAATTTGTTCTTTCGTTCGTTTATAGTTTTGTTCCAACCTTTCGTTTATTTGTTCCAACTTTTCTAGCATTTGCTTCAACAGATCTAACGTGGATGATGACACTTCAGAACGTGTTTCCTTCGTGCGGGCTACATTTCCTTTGTGCTTGCACTTCGAACATTCCCACAGCTGGTCACTGTCCTCCATCTCTTCTTCGAGCTGGCTCTGTGACATCCATGCCTCGTAAGAGACATTGACACAACCAATATGACTCCATTCGTCACACGTCCTGCACTGGATGATTGGCTGGTCCTTTTCGGGATCGGTGCAACAGTATGTCTTTTCCGCCTCGACACATTCCTCTACTTCTGGAGTATTCTTCTCTGCCGACATCCTCGTTTTCTTCCCTTTTCCTCGCGGCATGATATATCTCAACAACTCACTACGAGGTCAACACTGCTCACTCTAATTTCCTGGTGACCTTCACTAAAAACGCAATCACTGGGGTACATCACAGTTAATAACTCATTACGCACTAACAAAGACACGGTAATTACATCCTTCCCGGGTTTCGGCACCATTTATATAACAGTCCTGGGTTCGTCCACTGTCTATGTTTCTTTCTTTTATATATACTCTCACTCAAATAATTGTAATACATTAAATATAACTAACACAAATGTGTTCACGCTTCCATAAACGGTTTTAATCTACAAATTAGAAATACAAACATGTGCGCCTCCTATTTCACTTTGTTAACATGAACGTGAACGCTGGCGGAATAAGCAGCTGATCACATATGGCGCCCGACACTGGACACTGAACGCCCTGGGTAACTAACATCTACTGATTTGCACTGAAATATATCTTGGTGTTTGCATGTTAATTAACGAACAAGAAGCTCACGTCACAAGTATACTAACAGAGTTGATGCGCGGGCGACATCTGTTACGCTCGACCGTAGCGATACTCTAGTCCTTCAAACAGACTTTATCATTGTTTCCAGTT
>JAGDQP010006771.1:0-13308 GCA_022664845.1 Lepisma saccharinum | reverse complement strand
CTTCAAACAGACTTTATCATTGTTTCCAGTTTTGTCCACATGTGAGCAGTGGATCACCCGGTTACACCTCATTATTTAAATAGGGAGCATTCCAGCGTAATACCACTTTATTTACATAGAGTGCATTCCAGCGTAACTGACGCAACATTCGCACAGCACTTTTACACATTTATGTATGTCTTTTAAAAAGTTAATGTTACATTTGAAAGTTAAAACTTTACTCAAATGTAGACCATGAATTGGTTTGTATTCTGTTAAACAAACATATGTGATTGTATCTTGAATAGTTTACAAAGAACAAAGTTTTAAATTTTCATAACGGACGTAACACGGATTGGACATGACTTTTTCAGTACTTAGGCAAAATTCCATTTTCTGTGAAAGTAAACATACTTTACTCCATAACATTTTTATGGTAGAAGAGCAAGAGACTTCATTACTACTGCAAATTTTCTGAATTACTCCAATATTTTTCCTGTGGCATTTTTTTTAAAAGCCCGTAACGGACGCAACATAAAAAACGTAACATACGTAACATTTTTGTTCGGGTGCACATAGCCAGGGGATATCGTTTGTGAAACATAAAATAACAAATTCAAATATTAAAGGAAAAGTTAAATTAAAAGTAATTAATAACACTATATTCCAGTGAAACTTAGAGCACTTATACAGGGTGTCTCTGAAATAATAGTGCAAACTTCGGGAAGTGATTAATCACATCGAAATAAAAAAGAAATTTAAAGACATTTCGAGACTTGCGTATGTTTGGAGCTAAAGGTGCTCAAAATTATGGCGGCATCGTCACAAATGACACTCGACACATACTGACGTAAGCGATATGGGCTTAGAAACACACAGTCGAAGTAGCACCTTATACATCCATTTAAGCAATGTTTATAATTGATGGAGTGCCACGTACACAAGTTTTGAAAGACAGGGATTTTATTTTCAAGGAAATAAATGGTTTAATAGGCATAAAATCCTCTTTAGGCTGGATTATTCAATTATAAAAATAGCTTCAATACATGCGTTGATTACTTCTTCAATTGTCATTTGCTAAGCTGTTTATGCCATTTTGTGTCGAGCTATGACGTCATTTGTGACGGTGGCGCTGTAACGTTGAGCTCCTATATCACCGAAAACACTCATGCCTCGAAATTTCTTTACAGGACTGTTTTCCTTGTTTTAATCTGAATAATCACTTGCCGAAGCTTGCGCCATTATTTATGAGACACACTGTATAGCTTACTTCCACCATTTTTCATTGCAAAGTTACAAAATGTCCATGCATTATTGACTAAAATTTTGTTGTTGCAAGATGCTACCTCGTACCACCCTTTCTATAATCTCCTCCCCCATTAACACCATACATGGTCCTTTACCGTGCGAAACATGGTAAACAAAGTTTCCACATAAAAGTAGAGTAAAGCCATTGTACATCGGTGAGTCAAAAACAGTTTCTTTTTTTCTTGTGTGTGTGATATTGTGGAATAATGTCAGTTATTTGAAGATACACAGTCATAAATCTTTTCAGCAACCAGAATAGAGAAGATTAGTGCAAGGCTCACTTACATGCATAGTTCATGCTTAACAATTAGTTTCCGGAAGACCCGGACGAAGAAATATAATAAAATGGAAAAGCTGATTTATCGCTGTTTGCAGATTGGCCTGATAAGAAAGCTACGAAATAAAATGAAGAATAACAAGAGCTTACAGTAGAATACAAACACATCCATTCAACCTTGTTAATGATCTGAAAAATTAAGTATAAGTCGTTTCACACGGGATTGCCGCTGTTTACGTGGTGGCGCTGATGTAGTCAACAGTGACTCAGTCGCCGACTGTGTGAGAGACGACAGTGTTGCAACGTACAATATCCAAAATAACCTACACCGAGCGGCCACAGCTCAATTAGTAGAGAGTTCGCTTAGTAATCGGAAGGTCCTGAACAGTGTTCGATTTGTTTTAAATCACGAAGGGTGGGGGGATGCCCTAAAACTAGTGGGTGATTGTACGTTTCAACATACTGCATTTTTGGGGAGAAATAGATTTTATCCCGGGTTGGAATGATATTCAGAATCAACAACCGGAGATTATATATATCCTCACGAACCCGGAAACATCCCCGGCACCCCCCCATCGGTCCTACAAATGAAACACTGGTCCTGGGAACAAACCCAGGGGCCGTCAACAATACTGACGGCTTTTCCAGGGTTTCTCCTCAGTCACACCAGGCAGATACCGGGATGGTACGTACAAACTAGGCCCTGGCCGACTACCTTTCAAGATCTTCTTCCTTACCCTGTCCCATTTTGAGCCTGAGATGCTTGGCAATGAAATATTTCGAAAGTGCGTAAACTTAGAAAGGGATATAGAAAAAAATATGAGTATCTATAGAATCACCACACTAAATACTCGCCTGCGATGATTATCTCCACACCACTATTTTCTGCTTGTGTTCGGGATTTTGCATGTAGTTGAAACTTTCTGCTCCCTTTTTGAAGTCATGTTGTATATTCGTCACCGTTGTCATACTTTTCCTAAGGTTCTTAACATCGCCTTTTGTAGAGGAAAGAATGATTTTTATTTATTTTCTTACTTACCAGAAATTTTATACATTATTTATACCAGGGGCGGTTGAATGGCCGACTCCGAACCCCGAAGCCTTTTATCCCGGAACTCCACGTTTTAATAAAAAATTAAATTTATTTATGACCTTTTGCTACACATGGCTCATGACGGGTTTGATACGATATTCAATAATGTGCGAATTGATTATATGTACACACTTTACTAGTTGAAAAAAATGTAATGTGAATTCATTTCCCTTTTTTTTCACTTTTTTTTATAATTACATAACTATACGGAGTAACTTATAACCACACTCTTACTGTCCTGTTTCATTTATTTGTACTGAGTCATCGTATCTCAGTGGTAGAGCGTTGGTGTAGCAATCGGGTGGTCGTGTGTTCGTCCCAGGGGCCAACCATCCTGACTGAGTTTTTTTCTGTCACATCAGGCCAATTCCGGGATGGCATCTTCAACATATGTCCTGGCCGATACCTTCCCGAATCCTTTCCCCTCCGCTAGCCCGACCTGCACCTCAGATACCTAAAGACCATAAATAAAATTCAAATTCACTTTAATTTAATGGCATATAGGCATCTATGGCTCGGGCCGGGATGCGAGATGGAACTGTTCAGGACTTAAGTTAAATGTACCATCCCGGAATTTGCATGGTGTGATTCAGTGCTGGATCTATAAATTTTCCTATGGAGACAAAGTTAAATTTTGCCTCCCCTTCCACCTCTCTTTTGGCGACCTTTCCATTGTTTTCCTTAGCCAAACAACACGACCGGCCGACGCGACGGCCACAACATTATCTCGCATCACGTAGTGTACTTTTGTTATCGTCTCTGAAGCCTGTCGTGGCTTCGCTATTACTAACTCCAATAAGACAGAAGACCTGCCTATCTGACTTGAATCGCGATTTTGAATTTTAACGATGAAAGCAGGTTGTGTGAAATAACATGGAAAAATGTCTTAGTTCGCCGGTATTGAAATTTTGAATACTTTTAGTTCAATTTCAATTCAATAGGCAATTTTACTTCCTTTTTTAAGAGCTTTTGTTTTTTATTGTTAGCTGTTTGCCGCCCCTAAGCGTGCCTCTTGGGGTGCTTGTCCCCTTCCCTCCCTTAAATTCGGCACTGGTATGATTGACGAAAACCTCAGTCAGGATGGTCTGCCGCTGGTATATAACAGAAGATGTCTTGAATACGAAGTCAAAACTCTATTATCTAAGCTACGGCCGCTTGGTCTTACTGTTGGCCTAATGTCTTATACAGAATCGACTTACGATCACGAAGCTTTTTTATTGAGATATTACCATTTATTCAGTTCTTAGAAGAAAGTTATTAGAGACCCTTCTATTATATGTATCCCTTTACTCCCTTAACAGCCATTACAAAGAAAATGTTAAACTTAAAAACGGAGTTAAGGTTACCAGTCTTTCCACTAAAGGGCTTACACTATATCAACATTTAAGAGTAAATACAACAAAACGCTAATTTTCGACTTTGGTTCTCCATAAAGCGGAGTAACTTTCATCCATTTCGTGTTTCCACTTTTTACAATGTACGGAATATTTTGAACTTATTTGTCTGCTGAACTATTTGTTAGACACTTACATTTAATATGCTCATATGCTCATATTCTCTCGAAATCTACAAGATGGCACGACATGGCAGCCAGATCACGTAGCTGAGGGCTGGAAATAACATGTTTCTGGGATATTGGATACTTGTGCGTGCGAAACACGAAATAACTTAAAACCAAAAATAAGTTTCATTTTATCGTGGCAATGTCCACTTTTCTCTGGAATGCACCATAGTCATGTGTCATGAACGACGGAAATTTGAATAGAAAGATGATAAAGCATAAAATATTTTAGTCTTAAATTTGAATACCAGAGGCCTTTTTTCGGTTGAGGGGAATCATATTAATCTAACGTGTGGTACATCCTATCAAGAGATAACTAAAGTTTCCTAATAAGTGATAGTATGTGTGTATGTATGTGAACGAAATATAAAACAAAGTTTGGAATTTCGTGTATTAATTTGCTGCGAACCCCAAAGTGTCAGATTGCAAGTTTTAATCACGCGTCCTGCTTGAGTAATTGCACATCGTTTTTTTAATTAACCTTCCTTAAGTTTAAGAAATGTTTATATTCTACGGCAATTTGTAAGGTACATATTGCTTTAATTCGGTTTTTCAAATGATCTATAACATTAACTTCTGTGCTTTTCTAATTTAACCACGAGTAGTTTGATGAAAATACAGGTATCTCTTATTTGGAAATTTAAAAAAAATTGTTTAATTTCGTCATTTTCTCTTTTTTACGTCAATAAAATCAAAATACGTATATTTTAATACACTTAATTTCAGGCATTTTGTAAACAGAACAATTAAATGAAAGAATGTGCAGTGAAAGTATGCACAGGTTTCTTTCGATCACTCATTTATAAGCAGTTAAAATAAAAGTGTCTCTTATTTGGTTACTTTATTTATTACAAGCCAAGGCCAATTTTGTTTTCCCCATTCCGTTTCCTCAGAATGCTCGCTTGACGATGGACGTAATCCCTAACGACATTTGACAGGCTCAGGACTTTTACAGACCATTAATATAATGTAAATGAAATAAACCCCGTATATAAATAAACGAAACCAAATTTATGATTGCATAGATAGCTCACAATGCTACCAAAAATATCTTTTAAATTGAGCAGAACAAGAGAAAAATTACTCACATCTCTCCAAGAGTACTTCGTTTTTGCAGCACACAAAACTTGTTAATGTTATTATTCGGTAATCGCAACAGACTATTTATATAGCATTTAGAAACTGCAATTGTGAATTAATGTCTATTTGCAGGGAAAAAAACAACAGAGCATGAACTGTACAGATCAAGTTTGCAAAGAGAAAAAAAAGAACAGAAGAAATAAAAAGTAAATTGCACTTGCATCATTATATAGAATGTCTGTTATAGACTATTAAGCATTTAAAGGACAACAAATGTTTCATTCGGACCTTGAACTTTCAAGGCTTCAAAAACGGGAACATCCCCCGTTCCATTACAAAGCAAGCTATTTGCTCTCTTATTCTTTCCTGTTACTCATAGTTACTTCTGTGCTAACAAATCTTCTTTCCTTTCTGCGAGTCTGTAAGAATGCCAATATCAGTGTTGGCAATTCATTGTTTTAAGAAAATACTTTAATAAACAGAATAATACTTTTAATAAGCACATAACGTTTAACTTTACCACTTCCACGAAGATGATATTTATTGTTTGTTGTGCTTATTGCAAAACAATATACGTATGAAATTTAATTTCTTGACGGCACAAAATAATGTTGTATAAAGGAAGTGTAGTGCTCTCTGTTACACTGTAAAAACTGTACCTTTGAACTGGGAGTAAAAAATTGGAATTTTGTACCACCATCCAGAGGTACAGTTTTTACAATGTATTCTTCAAGTTACAGCAATAAGAATATCTCCTAAGGACTTGTTTAGAAGTAACCTATGAAACCAGTTCATGGTGATTTATTAAGGTTTCAAGTCATAACACTTTTTTATACCTTAATTGTACAGATCTAGGGGAGAGTAGGGTAATGTCGTTTAGTGACAATATCACCAATCAGTGAGTAACAGTTAAAAATTGGTGCTGGCTGCTGGACATCCTACAAATAACACCAGAAAGTACTATTCAAATTTCAGACATTGCTTCAGTGTGGTGCTAGTAACTGTTTCAAACATTTTTCAATGTAAACACATTGAGCAACTGTTTTAGACAAAACCAAAGCGCATTCGTTTAAAACCAATTGTTCGTTTCAGAACTATCCACTAAAATAGAGTCAAAATCACAGTTTTTCTTAGCCTTTAAGAGGATGAGAAGTTCAACAATATATGACTCATCTATGTCTGATTGTAGTTACTGACATTAAAGGGATAATGGAGAACCTGTCGGTTTTAGAGTCAAATCATGTTTTTTTCACACCATTTCAGATCATAAAGAATCAAGTTGTGTTTCTCCCGTCTCTGTCTGACTTGTAGTTACTGAGATCAACGAGGTAGTAAATAGACATACAGATACCCTAAGCAAATATATGGGTGTATTGGAGAAAATTAAACAAGGTATATGCCAGTTTTATAGTCAGCATCATAGTTTTGCTCAGCCTTTTAGACGTTCGGATATCCAACAATGCATGGCTTATCTTTGTTTAACTTTTAGTTACTGATATTTAAGGGGCGGACAGACAGACACAGGACAACTTTTATACTTCCCTCTCTTCACTGGTACTCATATGGTGGCACGAGAAAGTGTCCTGTTTGTCTGTCTGTCTGCCTGTCCCCTAGATACGTATCAGTAACTAAAAGTCAAACAAAGATGAGAGTAGAGTACTTTATCCAGGTGAGCGGAAGTAGCCCCCTCCCCCATAACTTGAGCTTTTTGGCAATAAATCACTGCATATTGACATTTCTCACGACCTTTACTGACCTTAAAGGTCCCTGGGACTGACCCCAAGACTTCTCCTCATCCTTAGACTTCACCCCTCTTCCCAGAGAACCATGAGATAAAATTTTGGTAATGTCATCTGCTATGACGATTTTGATCAGGAAATGAGCTGGGGTGGGTACATAAATCGAAAACATGAACAAATATTGGGTATGAATGAGGAGGCAGATCAAAACGGAGTATGGGAGCCCTGATTACAAGAAAAAATATAAATGTTATGATAAAAACAACCTTGGGATCTCAGATGATATTTAAAAATGCCGAATTATGTGACATGAGATGAAATCCAACAGAATAGATCAAGTAAAAGGGCGGAAAACCTAACTGAAGATGGTCGGCCGAGGGACTAAAACTTAGGACTCTCAAGCCGTTGCCTATTGCTACAGAGCGCCAGCAGTTGAAGAATAGGATAATATTATGTACGTAAATGAACATATAAGGGTGTGGTACGATATGGTGAAACATTGGCTTGGATAATGTATAACTTATCTCCTGAAACGTTGCTTTGTAGCAACGAACTACGAATGAGATGATTTTGAAAGCATATTAATCAGACTAAGAAAGGCTTAGGAAACATTTGATAGTAATAATAGGAGATATTGAGCTGGAAGATCGGCTGTCTTTGGTTGAATGTCGAGACGTAATTGTGATGCTATCGAAACTTTTGATTTGATGACAGTAGATAAAGCCAGAACATATTGGATATAACATCGTATTTGAGTACACTTAATATCTTGTAGAGACTGCGAGTTGATGTATTTAAATGCGTTTATAAAGGATGATTTCTGTGAAATGATATTGAAGTGACTGTAGTTAGATACTAGTAGGAGTATCCTGGCGAGGACTGAACCTAGGAACTTCACAGTCTAGCCATGATTTTGTTAGGATTTTTGCTTACTCGTAGAGTAGAAATAACATAACGGTGGTGTTAATTATATTATATGGATTGAAGCATCCATAGTTCAGTTGCATTGTTTTCAGAGAGGTCCTGGGAACGAATCTAGTGGCTGTCCATCCGAAGGCAGTTTTTCTAGGGCTTTCATTAGTCAGGGGAAAACATTGCATAACAACAATATTAATTATTATGTGATGGCCGTAGCTCAGTTATGTAGTAACTGACAAGTTCAGGAATCGTTCCTGGTGGGAGCCCACCTTGACTATGATTTTACCAGTGTTTTTACACAAAAGAAATAGCATATTGGATGTATTAATTATTTTGCAAGGATTAAAGCAGTCGAAGGTTTGTTGCTAGGAAAGATATTAAGAACGTTGTCGGTGACCGTCCATCCTTCAACCGCGTTAAAGAGGGGAAACGTAAGTTTCCTTACCTTTCAGTGGGAGAGAGAGAGAGAGAGAGAGAGAGAGAGAGAGAGAGAGAGAGAGAGAGAGAGAGAGAGAGAGAGAGAGAGAGAGAGAGAGAGAGAAAGAAAGAGTGAGATGTATCGTCAAAAAGACACATATGAATTGATATCCTGTAACAGATGGCCATTTGTCGGAGGTTTTTTCGTTTTGCCATGTTCATAATGTTTGCGAGAAGAAGATATAATAAAATATTGTTCATATATCAAGAAGCGACTTTGGTTTGAATACGATAAAGTTTAATACATACTATATTTGGTAGTCAAAACCATGCCATATATACCTATCTTTAGAAACAAATAAATAATAATTCACAGTTATATTCAATCTACAACTGGATAAGGTTTGCCCCTTCGAAGAAAGGAGCTTGTGTATTGCTTTTAGCCTAAGCAGGCAAGTGGGCAACCGAAGCTGTAACTGGAATTACGAGTGTCATTGATTAACAATAACTTTAAGATATAAGGTGAACTCAGAAATTTTGAATCCTTCCATTGAGAATAGAACCCGGGATGATGACAGCGAGGTTATACACCGCACAACGCTTAAGTCATGAGACGAGAAAATGTGCGTTGAACAAGAAGTGTATTTTGCTTGTTTTCATATGTGCAGTCTTGGAAGAGATTCTTTCTCGTAAGAGAATAAAAGCAGAATCGTAAGCCACAAGTAAACCATGGAAGAAATATTTGACATACCGTCATACATGTTTTCAAGATAGGAAGTAGAAAGAAGTCTAATGAAATACGAATAGAACTAATTGATATCAAGGTCATGGAATCAAGATTCATACATAAACAGAGAGCAATTTCCACTTGTGCAATTGTATTATTCAAGGTATTATCCCAGGATTTGCCTAGTGTGATCGAGGACCAGGAAAAACCTCAGTCAGGATGCTCGGCACCAAGAATCGATCCCGAGACCTCCTGATGGATCAACATGCTCACGAATGGTTTCCTTGTTGGTATAATCATTACTGCCAATAAAATCATACAATTTAAGTTATTAGTCTAATCGATACTGGTTCAAGAATTTTAGTGAATACAATACATGAGTTTCTCTTTTTCTGACTTGGAAGTGTTGAAATCGCAAAAATTATGATAGCAAGGGACTGTTTGCTTACATTTTCTTACGCGAGTGACTGTTCAGAATGGAATTTAGACATTATTTTACTTATTTTACTTAACACTTACATATTAAATGGAAAACCAAGTCTGGTAAATCAAAATTGTCTATATTTTGCGCTCTATTAATACAAAGGAAACTCCTACGAACCACATCTAGTCAATATGTAACGAGAAAACTGTCATTTAAAGTAGGTTGAACACGTATTTAAAGGAAAAAAGGAAGGATTTACCTCATTCCAACTACTTCGACATGGAGCACAATATATAGCGAGAAAACTCACATTTGAAATACCTTCAGCATGATTTTAGGTAGAATATACTGTTTGAATTGTAATGTCGTGTGTATGTAACGATTTTGCATCAAATGTCGGTGGAAAAGACTGCTTGGATAAGAAGACAAGCAGTATTTCAAGTACTTTGAATGAACTGAAATATATACTGGACAGATTTTAACCACAAAAGACTGTTTGAAAGAGCATTTACTCACAATATAAGGAGAAACTGAGAAAATGGGGTTTATAGGAGTGCTTGGGGCATCATTTGAACTGTTTCGCATACCGTAATTATAGTTTAGACTCTGTTTATACGACACGGAAAATCTTGAATGCTTTTCCTAATATTTATTGTAACCAAAGAGCAAAAGCATAAATATACAAGACTTTCACACTTCACTAAGACAAAATGTCGCTTCATAGCATTTTAGGATAATGTCTGAATGCAAAAATATACAAGACTTATACACTTCACTGAGACAAAATGTCGCTTCATATTATTTTAGGATAATGTCACTTGTTTCACAAGGAACAATACAAGGAATCTTGTTGGATCTCACAAGGAAAATGCCGGTAGAGAACCAAGATCGCGACTACTCCTCGAGAAACACAATTCCAA
This sequence comes from Lepisma saccharinum, assembly GCA_022664845.1. NCBI lineage: Eukaryota > Metazoa > Arthropoda > Insecta > Zygentoma > Lepismatidae > Lepisma > Lepisma saccharinum. The sequence continues at coordinate 2,865 of JAGDQP010006771.1, read as the reverse complement.
TCTTGTGATGCGGTTGCACTACATATTCCTTCCTGATCCATAAATATAAGTTAAATAAAAATTAAATTAAGTGCCCAGCGATAAATACAATCGCATGTTTTCTTCTTACTATAGTAACTGGAAGACACCTGAATACCATGTGAAATTAATTAGATGAAAACAAGTAAATAGTAAGTAACGCATACATGCATTATTTAATTCAAGAGAAACCTTTCATCCCCATACGCAACAATGTTCCAATTTTAAAAATATCCACGATCATACTTTTCACTTTCAAGATACTGAAAATTAAACATTTTTTATTTGTCCTGAAATATTCACGTCAGATTGAAGCACATCAAACAAGTGAGTTGGAGTGGAGCAGGTATTTCCTTCGTTAAAAAGAAAACTACACTGACAAGCATTTGTCAACGAAAATATTTAGTTTAAAATGTCTATGTCACATTTAAGAGAAAAAATCACCTCCATTAAAAATCCCAAACGGTATATGAGGTACATTTTCTGCTTTCTTTAAAACATAAAACAAGAATAGGCCCAAGGTAAGCGCGATATGACCAATTGCAACCCGCTTATGAAATTACAACAAATATTGTTACTTGTTCTGAGAAGTGATATTCCAAAATAATGTCCTTTTAAACGTCGGGAAAGTTTGGAGGTCAGACAATAGAAACCTTTCTTTTACTTATTTTAGGTTCTGATTTGAGTTTATTTTGTTCCCATCAGAACTGAAGTGAGGTAGAAAAACAAAGTCAAAGCTAAAATTTAGAAATAAATTATTTTTTCGACCCCTTTCTTCATTCCTCAATATTTTTAAAGATCAGAACGCGAGATTTTTTTAACGTTGCTGCACATTTTAACAAATCGGATATTGGTTTATTTTCTTTTTGATTTTGCTTTTATCAACTTTTTTGTTAACTTGGTATGTCTGATTGGGTCAAACTGGTTTTACTTTGAATCAGTGATGTAATTCTAAAAAAATAAATACTGAAAAACAAAATATTTTCCACTTTTAGACATTTTAAAAATACGCTAAGAGTGAATTCTTAATTTTATTTCTTCGTTTTACTTAATAATAGGTCAGCCATTAGGTTCAACCGGATTTACCAGATGGTCTCCAGGACAGCCAGATAACTACGGTAACAATGAAGATTGTGGCACAATTCATAAAAATGGCGGTTTGAATGATTACCCATGCACTGCAAAAATGACCTTTATTTGCGAATACGAACTTTGGTGATGAACTACAAGTAATAATAATGGCTAACGCTAACTGTATGATAAAGAAATAAAATATTACATTTAAAAATATACTCAGGTTTTCTTCTTAGTCGGTATTATTTTCTATTATGACGACCAGTTTCTACTTTATGCTTCTTTAAGGTACCAAAATAATTATTTGTCCTCTTTTACTCCTTGTGTATATCTGTAATACACTCAAGTTATACGCCTCAACCCTAGCATGTAAAGAGAAAGGGAATTCAGTTCTAAGTATCGCGGCCTAAACTTACAGAACTGGTGATTGTGAAACTGCTCAGTCCTTCTAAATTGGCTATATTTTCTCTGTTTATAGAATTAAAGCTAGCGCCTCAACCAAAGTGAAACTGATTTCTCATATGAGTTTTGCGACCTTAAGCTTTTTAGCCTATTATAATTCAGGTGACCTTGAAACTGGTAGGTCCTTTTCATTTGACTTGTTTTCTTCATTTTTAGGTTAGTGTGAAACAATAATGTTTTAAACTAGATGACCGAGCGATAGTGGCTTAGTGGTAGAGCGTTGGCTTAGCATTCGGAAGGTTCTGGGATCAATCATAGAGACCGACTGCGAGTCACGGTGGCTCAGTTGGTAGAGTGCTCACACCTGCTGCTAGGGTCGCCGGATCGATCCCTGCTCATGCTATGTGGGTTTTGTGGTGGAAAAACACCGTGTGCGTGGGTTTTCTTGGGGTGCTCCCGTTTCCTCCCACTTCATTCTACCAATTCATCCCATCATTATCTACACGGCCTGAGCCATAGTTGCCTAAAGGCCTTAAATAAATTCAATTCAATTCTGAGAGCGACTATCCTGACTGGCGGAGCATAGAGGGAACACGGGGGAACATAGTCTCATGATTTCGGAACTGGATTCCTTATTAAGAACAATATTCTCCCGGCTGTTCAAAATATAGAGTTCGTAAAAGAAAGACTATCGTACGTTACGGTATGTACTCGATGGGGCAACACGATGTTAATAAATGTCTATGCTCCGCCTGCGGTTGCTGATGATAACGACAAAGATACATTTTACAATGAGCTAGAAAGGCTGTTTGACCGAATATGGAAGTATGATACGAAAATTATGTTAAGTAATTCCAACTCTAAGGTTGAGAGAGGGGATAATTAGAGACCTACTATTGGCAAATACAGCCTTCAAGAAAAGAATAACAACAATGGAGAATGACATATCCCTCGCTATGTCGAAACTTACTAGTAAAGAGCACATACTTTGAAAATATAGATATACAAAAGTACACATGCATGGATATCTCCGGATGACAAAACGCTCGACCAGATGGATCACGTATTAATAAATAGACGAAGTCACACAAACATAATGAACATTAGATCTTAGAGAGAGGCGGAAGGTGACACCGACCATCAGTTAGTGATCACTAAACTGAGGGGAAAGTTACGAACAGAGAAGGCAGAGGACCAAAGCAACTTAAATTCGAAGTTAAACGGTTGACTCGAGTAGTAATAAAGATGACATTAATAATGACATTTACGGAAGTAAGATGTGGGAGGCAATTCCTGATACAGTGAAGAGTGCAGCCAAGGAACGTGAAGGTGAGAAGAAACAGCAGAAAAACAAACTTTGGTTTGATGAAG
>JAGDQP010006770.1:46515-66331 GCA_022664845.1 Lepisma saccharinum | reverse complement strand
CCCATCAGAATGATTTTGGGGTATAAAAGTAGAATGTCCAAGAACATATCTCCAGCATATCACAGGCTAAGATTCGGAAGTTCAGGACGTTCGTGAGACGTCCCATCGGGATCATTTTGGGATATCCCAACAGGAGGTCCAAGGGAAGCGTTATGGGCTTCCTGAGCATCCCGGGATACAACTCGGCAGTTTATGACGTCCCTGGGCCGTGACTCCGAGATTTCCGACGATAGGTTTGTTCTAGTTAGAAACGGCAAAATAAACTTAATATTTATGTAACTTTATTTATTTAATCCAATGTGCACCTCTTTACACAAAAAATAATGTTAAATCAGTACTAAGGGAGGGCCAGTTATCTACACTTTTCACTCGTTAACGTATTCTTCCCATGTTTCTGCTTGGAAATATATGGTACCTGCGTACATTACTTTCATTACAATATTTTGTCAGTAGTATAATCGTCGCACACGACTTCCTCCTTTTCGATGGAGCTACTCCAATGTAATTACTTCATTGCACCTGTACTCGTCACTCTTTCATACTTGATTAAGTAAAATTTAATCTAATATCAGCTTGCGTAGCATATCGAATCCGAAGCCAATACTTGGGGAAAATATGAAATGAGATTAACAAAAATTAAGACTAAGAAGGTTATGAAGTGATTACAATGAAGCAGACACTATGAGGTTGTAAACTTCTAAGAACGGGATCTATAATATTTGCCTGGAGTGGACTCCTAAGCATTCCTTTCAATTTAACACAACCAGTTTTTGAATCAAGGATCACTCCAGGCCAATACAGAAAGCGAGAGGCGTTAACATTACATTTGGGGTCCCCAAAATTTGAAATTTACAGGAAGTATGTAAAATTTCCGATGTGTGTGGAAGTGTTGAAACGCAAAATATAACAAAGTCTCGAGTCATGGAAGTGCAAAATAACAACGAAAATGCGTCGAATTATTTATTTAACAGCTCCAGCCTTCAGGCCGAGCAGATGGTGTGACTGTTAAGCGTAATGTGTGCATTGCGTATAATGAAAAAAAAACCCAACTTGACTTTTCTAACCCGCCTTAGCAGCCTCGAATTGAATTTGAATTTAATTTTAAGGCCTTTAGGCAACTTTGGTTCAGGTCGGAAGGATGAATTGATGGAATTAAGAAGGTTGGAGGAAAAGGGATGTCTAGGAAAACTCACGCACAAAATCCACATAGTATGAGCAGGGATCGAACCGACGAACCCAAGCTTAGCATTCTCGACAATGTGTCCGTATGTGTAGCAAAATACTTGTCATTGCATGATTACAATAAGTGAGCTATTACTAACCGTCCATGTGCCGCCATGTTTCTGTGTTGATCAACTCGAGTACATATTTAACGAAATAGTAATAATACACAGCTTTTTCTAACACTTTCTGGATTACTAACTTTCGTTAGATGTTTATAGAAGTGACTGTGTGAATTATTTACAAGAGAATGAGTTATCGAGAGGGTACATATGGCTTAATACCTCACAGAAGCTGGAGCCTCAAAGGTAAACTTTATCTAGCAAGAGTGTTATTCACAGGACTTCCCCGGTGTTCGGAAATTAATATGAGTCCTCTTTACCGAGTATACATGCATAGAAGAAAAATAACTTCTATATAGGAAACTACAATACAATTGCTACAATTACTACTTAAATATCGAACATCCCAGCAGAATAACATCGATCTTAGTAGACCTACTTCAACGATACCTCTAAAGTTTGGCAGAAACAGTGTTGCAAATGATTTATTGACGAATCATTTGAACGTACGCACAAAACGTTGGTATTTCAGCTGACAAGTACATTATTGCTACTACTCTTGAAATGTAAACAATCGCTTTCAGCCCCCTCAGTTGTTTTTAGTGATATCACACCATGCTACCTTTTTATTGGTTAGACCGTGAAGTGTAACACAAAAAATAGGGAGAGTTCTATATGAAAAGTGGTAAGTAACAAAGTGTGACAAGTAGGTTAACATTTCATTTCACACGATCATATTTATCGAGTGTTACACTGTGTGTCAGACAAAGTGTTATCGTGTGATCTGGGCATTACTTGACCCCTCCCGAAACCATTTCTAGATACGTGCCTGCATCTACATAGTATCTTTATTTCCTGACACTTGAATCTAGTATTTATATCTAATAGCAGTCAGTGCGCAGTAGTAGTTCCATGTGATAGACAAAAGTATACTCGATTAAGAAACAAGAAAGGAGAGATGTATTAGGGGCAGGGATGGATTTCCGCCCAGGCCCGGCCTGACCGGGCCAGGTTAAATGTTTCCAGAGGCAAAATCCTGCTGTAGTCCGTTATACTTCCATTTTTCTTCTGTGGATAAATAAATAAATAATAATAATAATAAAAAATACTTTACAAAATCAGTCGTATTAAAATTTAGATACTGTATCAGCTGAATTTTAAGTTCTTAATAGGCCTACGTGGTTCCTCCTAGCGTATAAGCTCTCAGAAACATTGTCAATTCAGCTATCTTTGTGCTTGCCCAGGGTATCTTTCAGAGAAACCTTTCCGGAAAATAGTTGTATATTACACTTTTGAAGTCTCCAGGATGTTGTAACAAGGTTCGATATACTATTGTCATACTAATCTTTTAGAACGTTTCTGGAGTATATTTACGTGCTCTGGGAACAATTCTCCCGGTGCTTCCCGAAAAAAACTATGACAATTTTCAAGAGTCCTACAATCGGGCCCGAACCGGGACCTTTCGGTTCGGTTCTACACTATTATCCGAGCCCCCCGTCCCCCCGCAAAATATTAATAATAATAATAAATCTACAAGCCCGAAAAGTGAGTGGTTGCGTTCAGCCAGCATCCAGTTCTGTGACTGGACAGACGTTTTACGGACTTGTATCGGATCGGGCGAGTCGGGCCGAGATTCCCGCCCATACATAAAAAAAAATTGCACTGTAAGGTTTGTTAAATCTGATGTCAGACGTTAAATTCGCTCAATTTACAGAGCACAACGTACAATAATAGTTTTTGAAAAAGAAATCATATCTATTAACACACGTACACAGGCATTTACAGGTTGGTCTGTTTACAAACGAATCTAGACAACTTTGGTAAACTTTATTCTGTATGCCCCATTCTAGTATCATAACTTTGATTTCGGTCCGTCACAATTAAATGAGTGCGATTATTCCTTGCTATACAGCAATTTTTGTCATTCAAGAGTAATTTTATTTAAGCTAATATTTACTTCAACTGATACTCTTCCCACCCACCGTGCCCGCCAATGTTTGGATGGGAAAGTAGCTTTTGCGAAACGAGCAAAACACTATGGCCAGTGTTGTTAGGTATACAAATATATAACTCCCACTTTTATAATGTCTAATTTAGTATGCCCTTGTAAAGGTTTGAATTGAAATCATGGAATTGCCTTTAGGCATCTCAGAAGTCAGGTTCAGGCCGGGATAGGGCGGGGAGAGGATATTGGAAGATAGTCGGCCAGGGCCTAGTTTGTAGGTACCATCCCGGCATTTACCTGGTGTAACTGAGAAGCTTAAGTTCGGGTGGGCAGATGCTGGAATCGTTACGAGGACCTTCCGTTTGCTAGCCAGCGCTCTACTAACATAGCTACGGTTGCTCGGCAATAAGATTTCAAATTTCTTGCATTTAATACGCAACGAAATATTTGAAACGCAAATGTTCCACCGATTATTTTATTTCTTCATTCCCCTTCATTCACTTCTTTTAACTGTCGCAATAATAATATCATTCGAGAATGTGCATCTTTGAAAGCTGTAATCTTGCCTGAAAGAGCTGTAAGTTTCTAACGGTTGATTTTGTTCAAAGGTCTACTATAGCCTACTTAATATTTCCATAAAGAAACTACGCACAAACGACAGCTCATTATTATAATTGATGTCACCAAATTTTACAGCTCTTCAAATATTATAAGGAACACCTGAGGACACGATACCAGTGCGATTAAATATGAGGAGTGAGCTTTGCTATCCAGTTGTAATTTGTAAATTTCTAAGTACTATGAATGTTGTGATTTTTGTTTAGATTTTTTCTCCATTATGGCAAGATATTAAAAAGCTTAAATGTAAAGCCATAGGTTAAAAAATATCAAAACTGTGAATGTCTGTGTGGAGTGAAGTGAAATAGCGCGCGTTCACTCTAGGCGCAAATAACAGAAATATAGGTTTCAAATTGGTATTGCATCTTATATAATTTTTCGTAGGCCTAACATTTTTGTAAATGTAATAATGTTATACAAATATATTTCTATTATTCGCAAAACATTTTCCTTGTATAGAGTTTGGAGAAGTTTAAAAAAATTAAAGCAATATTTTAGAAATCAATCAATCCTATGTCCCTAGTGAGGTTGTTTTTTAAGGTACGAAAATATTTTGTGACTAAAATACGCTATCCGTCCAAAATCATCATAAAAATACGGTATTTAAAGCATATTCTTAATAATTGCTACATATTTTTAAAACCGTTTTAAACAATCTATTGAAATTATTTTGTTTTATTTTTATTTTAAGACCTTTAGGCAACTTTGGCTAAGGTAGAATGGATGATGACAAGATAAATTGGTGGAATGAAGAAAGTGGGAGGAAAACCAGAGAATGCCAAGAAAACCAAGGTGTTTGTCTACCACAAAACCCACATGGCATGAGCAGCGATCGAACCGTCGACCTCTAGCACCAGAGGTGATCGCTTTACCATTGAGCCACCGCTGCCTGAGAAAAACATAATTCTCTTTATTAATAAATGATTGTAGCATATTTTTCAAACATTCTTACCAGAAGGTTTACCTTCTGCTAATATACCTACTTGACAACATAAAACCATCTCCGCTATAGCGCATACAGTTTATGAAGCACTGATACCCATTCCCCATGCCGATCCCGACGGTCAAAGTTGCTGGTTCGATTTTTTCTTGCTCGCCAATTCCGATCTTCGATGCTTCGGATTACTAACGTCCGGATCATCCACGCTCCGGCCGAAACGCAGGGGCAGCTGGTCATAATTATAAATTTAACTAGAAACGCAGTATACTAAAATAGTAAATATATGCCAACATAAATAAATAGACAAGATAGTGTTAATATAGAATCGTAAGTTGAAAAATGCAGCGATAAGTCGGTCACTGCAGCGACCGGGAATCGAACACGGGTGCACCAGTTGCATGCTGCTTGTTCTATCATTACGCTTTTGCTGCAGCGATGACTTCTCTGAATATGTGATAACCCTTTTACCTCAGCTAATCCATTTAATCAGTCAGAAGATTGCCCAATATACGTACAAGAGAAAGAAGATAAATGAAAACCATAAATAACAATTCATATTCAACAACTAACTGGCCAGTAGGAAATATCATTTTTTTAGCAACGATCTTTACTTTGTGCTAGTTCTAAACTTAAAGAATTTTTCAACTATACTAGACGAATAAGAGTGAAAATCTAAATTTTGTAAATTGTAACATCTCATATTAATCGATAATAAGGCGAGCCAATGACACAAACTTCTAACATAATAAATAAACTTTATTTGGTAGCGTTTTCGGTAATGCCTTGTTTACATTGCTAACATTTTACTATGGCTAACGTTAACCCGAGCTCATTTTAGTAATGTAAACGGTAGTTACCGTTAACGCGGGTTTCAAATTTAACTAGCGTCAACTTACGACGGTTATCTTGTAACGTTAGTAAGAAACGGCTGTCTAAACGCAAGTTAGTTATTAGGGACGAATCACTTCGTGAGTTTATTTCTTTCTTTATCGAAATATATAGTATAATAGTGGTGCGTACTACTTTTAAAATATAAAAGAATTATGGCAGAACTAAACTACAAAATTTGACGCTATAATCAATTCATTTGTGATCATTTTTTATAATTTAATCCTCTCCCGTGTAACAAGCAGTTTCTTTGCTCAACCACGGAAACCTCAACCTGTTTCTTTACAGACAATGGTAGAACAAGCACGATAACCAAGTTAAGTTCGATAGTCTGAACGCAAGTTAGTTTTAAACATAAGTTTCACCATCGTAAAATGTTAGTAATCTAAACAAGGCATTTAAGGGACAAATTACTCGAGAATGAGGAAGCAATTCTTCCCTTTCATGTAAGTTTTTTAATCCGTAATTTCTGTATCTTTTTCACTAGTCGAATACTCGAGAAAAGTGTATGTGTGTGGGTAGTTGGGGTGGGGGTCAACTTCCCCCTTTGGCGCCCCCCAGTCACCGGCTATGTAACCCTTCCTCTTCCACGCAGTATATTCTTCCGCTAAGTAGTGGGCCAGGCCAAAAAATGAAACAGAAATCCACCCCTGATTAGGGGGAGGTCCAGACTACTCCTCCGAAATTCAGATTTCTATGTAAAATTAGTATAATTTTAATTGTATAGTAATTTAAGTAAATTTCACCTCTATACTCGCCTTGAACTCTTCGAAGACCCCCCGGACCCCACGAAGAAAACATCTGGATACGTATCTTGAAGTGACTGTGCGTGCCTCTTGTGACTGACAGAAGGAGAACCCACAGTCAAAAGAGACAAGATGAGAGGATTTTGACCCGGTAGCTGCAGGCGATGACCTTTGAAATAGACAACGAGATCTCACTCTTTGCCTGTGGGAATGACGAGAGGGGAAGGGCGAAAACAGAGAGAATATTGAGGTAATAAACGTAACTGACTGTTGACTGCTAGAAATTACGTAGAAAAGACAGGTTTAAATTGGCTTCAAGTGTAGTGTTAGTTGAAATAAAACGGGTGTGAAAATCACTAATTCAATTGCAGTGTTTTGCTTGAAATGATTTTCGTGTAAGTCAAAATCTGCTCGTGATTTCATTTTCGTAGTTGATTGCTTGCTTGTTATCTCGGCCTCTGCACATCAGAAGGCAAGAGGAGAGGAGGCTGGAGAGGGTGAAATGTAGGAGAGAAGAAGAAGAGGAACAGAGGTGGTAGAGGAGAAAGGACAAAAAAAGATGAATCTGAATCTCTACTGGTGTTTTTCCCATTCCATTGATGACTATATTGTTACCAATTATTCAGAGGACCTGCGGTGGTTGGCACAGCTCTTCAGACGGGAAACCCAACAGCAATATAGAATGAGAATAACTGGAGCATGTGCAGAAATTAGATGTTAAGTGTTTCCATCCTTTAAGAGAAATTACTAGATAATATTAAATCCCAGTTACTGGCGTTAATAAGTCGAACAATAAAAGTTATTGTATTTCAGAAGGACTAGCAATGAAAACGGTTCAGAAGATAGGGCTGTAGAACGATGAATAATAAATTACGTCATAAGAAACTACTGGAATGAAAAACTGACGGAAGAGCTATACTAGAATTGTTCCCAGTCTGCGAACAATAAAGATACAAGCAGGAAAGTAATTAGGGCATTACTTATGGAATAAATTATAGACAGGGAGTCTAAAAATTTATGGTCATAAATCGAAGGGCGAATTATCAAAATGTCAAAATTCATTTGAAGAAATATGAAAAAATATGGATATTTTCGCAGTTAGAGACATTGTCACAAATGAAGTAATCCCACATAACATGAAAACTTATGACAAGTTTGATTTTAAGTTGATTTTCACTTGTCTACTTACGATTTATGTAACAAGTTTGATTTAAGTGTGAAATTGACTTGATATTACAAGTTTTATTCAAACAAAAACGTAGGCAGTTGTGTTGACTGTTCATATATTTGACCACTAGTGTCATGGAAGGTCTGTTTGAAGCTTATTGTAACAAGTTTAATATGGCAAGCTTCCAGTAAATTTGTCAGGTGACAACTAGTAAGTATGATTCAAACTTGATTCAAGCTTTAGACTTGGCATGGCAAGCTTACAATAAGTTTGAATGAATTATATTCAGCTATCGGAATACTTCGACGTTGTAATATAAGATATGTCGAAGCAGAAAGTCACAACTGAAGTTGTACTAAAGGTTGAGTAAATTTGAGTAAAGTGTTGTAATTCAGGCAGATCAGCAAATATATAAGTTTTCAGAAGTATTTAATGAGATTATTATTACTATAAACAACATTACAGTAAAGTATTTATAATTTTTCAGACAGACGACATTCCGGTATTAGATAAAAACAAAATTGACCGTATTCAAAAGGAGGAATTTATAACTCAATTCACTATTAAGGAATGTGGACTCATCGGGAGGGACCGATGTGTTATCTATAATTAATTATGGTACAACAAATTTCGTTCAAATATTTTTTTTATTTTGGTAGAAATATACAACTTCCTTTGGAAGGCTAAGGAAATAAAAAGAGATATTTGCGGAATCTACAGGAATTCTACTTGCTAAAAATGTTTCTGGCAATGGGGGGAAAAACTACCTAACTTTAATCAATCCATATCAAGGGTGATCCCGGGAACTAGTACAGTTTGAAGCAATGTTAATGAAAGTAAGGGAAAGTATTTTATCTTGCAAATAATTACAAAGGTTATCAGTTTGTTTGCACTATTAGGATGTGATCTCTTCAGCGCATTTAATTATTTAAATTTAGATTATTTATATGCAGTAATGGATAAATTAAACTTTCCAACAGAATTTATCAATATTATACAAACAAAATAATGAAATTCCGAGTAAATCAACAATTAGTACCTGGTATATGACTAACTAGGGGTCTCCCAAGGATGTCTTATTTCCTCCTTTCTCTTTGTTATAAATATTAGTCCTCTTATAAATTGCCTTGAAAAAAAAAACTAATAGACATTCACTTTTACAATGTAACTTTAAAGGTTATAATTAGGTGCGTGAACGATATTTCGTATATAATACATTCTAAAGGAGAATTACAACAAATATTTCAAATCATTCAAAAATTTAAAATTGCTGGTGTTATTTTGTTATTTTTGAACGAACAGAGAACTCAATAATTAATTTTGGACAAAAATACAGAAAGCAAATTCGATCGATGTAGAAATTTAGTAAATAGGATTAAAATTCTTGGAACAGAAAGGGCGAGAACAATACGAAAGACTCAACGAAAATAAGTGGCATAGTTGTACGTGAGTTAATCAAATATCAACATTGTTATCAACACTTGATATCTAGAGCATTAAAATTTGTTAGCTGTTTTATAATAAGTAAATGTACATATGTATATCAATGTTTTCATTATCTAAAGCAAATACTAGCTGAAATAAATAAATTTGTTGGGTTTTCCATTTCGCGTGGAATTATTTTAAGTAAAAAGCGAAATAATTTGTGTTTTTCTATAAACAAAGAAGAGTTGAATTTTAAATGTATTGAAATTCAAGGAGCTGAGTTGCTATTCCGCTGAACTTTAATAATCTGTATGTGAATTAAACGAACTATTATCATGTAAATTAACAATGTGTATAATGAAACAAATTGATTTAACTTCATCTCTAGATATACAAAACTGGAAATTAAAGATGCCTTATTTGACTTCTTTCTTTATTGAAATGGCTTACGCTTTTATAAATAAAATTGCGATGGAAACCTGGTCGGTTAAACAAATTTACTATTTATTTGTTGAAAAAGTACAATGGATTTTGTACTGATATTATGTATAAATACCCAGAACGAAAATGGGATATTATATGGAATAATCTAACCGAATTACAGAGATAGCCTGCTTTGCACGAAATACGTTTTAAAACAGTTTATGAATTTTGAAAAGCATCAATTTTTTTTTATTATAAGGGAATAGCTGTAACAAATTTAAATTTAATTATATAGATAGTTTGAAGCACCTATTAACTGAGTAAACATAATTAGATATGCTGGAAAAGATATAAGCAAATAATATTTATTTCATTCATTTTTCTTTCATTTAGCGGGCCCACCTTTCCACCCCTGCCTCTTTGCGTTCTTTGCACAGGTTAGGTCGTGCACTTGCAAGGGCGTGCAGCGCGCACTACTTAGTGCTTCCCAGCCTGGAGCAGGCTTGTCCCTGGAGATTGTTGGATTGCCGGAGTTCCGACATTCCAATGATCTCCTATGTTCCGTCTGTCTGAGACAGGTGGTGTTGCGGGACGGTCTTTGTGACCCGGCGTCCGGAGGAGATTGTTGGATTGCCGGAGTTCCGACATTCCAACGATCTCCTATGTTCCGTCTGTCTGAGACAGGTGGTGTTGCGGGACGGTCTTTGTGACCCGGCGTCCGGACTGTTCTCCGGGTCTTTGTTCATAAGTTTGGAACTTTTGCTGGGAGGGAAGTCCCTATCCACATATATGCTTTATTTCATACGAATTACATATATTACATAGAAGACGAACACAAGAGAACACAGGACAAAACAAACGTTAAACTGGAGTTAGGCTTCTTCTTCTTTTCTTCGCGCCTTCTGCTTCCCTGTAACGAAATAAAGAAAAAAGAAAGGTATTTTTTTAGTCTCTTCTTCTTTGCTGCTTCTCAGTTTGTCACAGGGCCACTAGTATTTCACTGGAAAGTCCAGCTTGGCTATTTCTGTTTCTCCTTCTTTCTTCACACAGTTAGATAGATGCATGTCTATTCTTCTCCATTCACACTCTCACACACTCTTGGGATTATTCACTAAGATAAGCAAATAATAGCTCGAATTAGTAGAAATCAGTTAGTTTAATAGCTCCTCGAATACATTGTTGACAGACCTGAATTTAAGTATTTTCCGCCAACCCGCATAAAAATTCAAAATTAGTTTACAGCTCAAAATTTGCGTATGTTACTATTTGAGAGGGACATACATGATAAACATATGTATATTAATAAGATATATTTGAGATATTTTCAGATTTCTGAAAAAGAACGTGTATCCAAATATGCTCATTATATAAGACCAGTTTATTGAAAGTTTTTTTTTTCTCTGCAAGGTATTAAAATATCTGTGTTATGTGTAGATTGAAATCTCCACTGGAAATGTTGTAAACAATATATATGATGCAAGGTATAAATAAATAAATATAAACAAAAGTGGTAGAGTGCTCACCTATGGTGCGTGAGGTCCTCAGGTCGTGCCACGTGGGCTCTCTTGTGGATAAACACCGCGTGTGTGCGGGGAGGTTTCTCGGGGTTCTCGCGTTTCCTCCCACTTTCTTCATTTCGCCAGTTCTCCCCTTATCTTCCATCTGGCCTGGGCCAAAGTTGCCTAAAGACTTTAAATTAAAAGTAAGGACAATAACGGATTTTTGTATCATATATAAATTTTCAATAGCTCCACAATACATGTCTATCTCTTTACCTTCACCTACTTAACTATTTTTATCTGCTTCGGCATCACTGGTCATGTTTTGAAAGCCTAAATTCAGTTCTCAATTTTTCGTTACAAGAAGCACAGGAAATGAGATTATAAGCAATTTCTCCTTATAAAGTATGTTCAATTTCAAACTGGATTTCTAATTTTGAATTTACTTATTTATGGTCTTCAAATACCTCAGCCTGGGATAGGATGTTGGAAGGTAGTTTTCTAGGGCATACTCAGTAGGTACCATTACGGTATATACCTGGTATGAGTGAGGAAAATCCTTGAAATATACCTTAGTCAGGATGGACAGCCTCTAGGATCATTCTCAGGACCTTCCGATTGCTAAGGCAACGCTCTGCCAACTGAACTACGGTTGTTCGGTAGCTATTCTTCGATATGAGAGGATTTCGATATCCAACAATATTTCGATACGAACAACTTTTTATATGAACGATATTTTGAATTTTCCATATGATCGATTTTTAATTTTAGATCTGAATGATATTTTCATTTCAATTTTCGATATATCGCTCGTTTTTCGATTTGTCAGTGATATCGAAGTTCGATACGGAAATTCGGAAATCGCACAGCCATAACTAGAACTAGCAGCGAGTATTATTTTCTCCAGAGGAAACCGTACTGTTTCAGCCATGACCGACTAAACAATTTATCATACAGTAGAAATACCATTTATACATTCGAATTTCCTTTAGTGTACAGCCGGGCAAAGTGGCACACTTTTTATTTAGTGCGTCATACCTTTGCAATAAAAAGCAATAACTAAATGTTTAATACACTGATGGAGACCTTGGAAACTCTCCAACATTCTAACAGGAAATGAAAGTAAAATATTAAAATTTCTGGACGACATTTGATATTTATTAGAGGTATGTGAAATTCCATTTTACCCACGACTATGCGGGCAAAGTGAAACACAACTCGATAGCAATTTAATATATTTATATAATAGTCTAAACTCTAAAGTATATAATAGTATAATGAATAATAATCTCGAGTGCATAATATACAGCGTAAGTCAAAATGATGTACCCGATTTCATAA
The DNA here is from genome assembly GCA_022664845.1 of Lepisma saccharinum. Lineage (NCBI taxonomy): Eukaryota > Metazoa > Arthropoda > Insecta > Zygentoma > Lepismatidae > Lepisma > Lepisma saccharinum. The sequence continues at coordinate 54,055 of JAGDQP010006770.1, read as the reverse complement.
ATTTATTTTGTGAAATATAATGAACATATCTGAATGTAATACATGTGGTAAGAAGGGTAACTCTCAAAGTTTTTTTTCAGTCACATCACAAGTGCTCTATGTGAGCACCTCGCGTAACACGACACACATCAAGCCGATAGTCTATCTCCTGCCAAACCTTGTGTAGTGTGTCACGGTCAATCTCTGCAATGGCTGCTGTGATGCGGGGGCGAAGGTCACCCAATGTTGTTGGAAGTGGTGGTACGTAAACACGATCCTTTATGAAACCCCACAAAAAGAAATCACACGGGGTCAGATCGGGGGAACGAGGTGGCCAACGAATGAGAACTCGATCCTCCTGAGATGCACGGCCTATCCAGAGCTGTGGCAATGCCTCATTGAGATGATCTCGAACGCTGCCATGGTAATGCGGAGGGGCACCATCCAATTGAAGAATGAAATCTGCACTATCCTCTTCGAGCTGTGGAAGGAGCCATTGTTGCAGCATATCAAGAAAAACATGTCCTGTCACAGTAGGTTCAAGGAAGAAAAAGGGCCCATAAATCTTTTCAGGGGAAATGGCACAAAACACATTCACCTTGGGTGAATCGCGTTGGTGTTCCACAACTGCGTGGGGATTATCAGTTCCCCAGATCCTTACGTTGTGTCTATTCACATTCCCAGAAAGGTGAAACACCGCTTCATCACTGTAACGTAACCTTTCGGCGAACCCATCCTCTTCCATTAACGTGAGAAAATCAGCACAGAAAGACGCTCGAGCAGCATAATCAGTGTCTCTTAAGGCTTGTAGCAGTTGCAAGCGATAGGATTTCATTTGTAAACGTTTCCGCAGAATTCGCCATACAGTTTTCTGTGGCATTTCAAGTTCCCTCGCTGCCCGGTAGGTAGACTTCTGTGGACTCCGCACAAAACTGGCGCGAACACGTTCCACTGTCTCTCCCTCAGCTGAAGGACGGCCAGTCGATTTTCGCCTACAGATGCACCCCGTATCTCTGAATTTTTCATGTGTTACGAATGGTTTTTCCAGTAGGTGGGTCTCTGCCATACTTGTTACGGAAATGCCGTTGAACAATCATCACAGAGTTGTTTACATGGTAATCCAGCACACAGAACGATTTCTGCTCTCCAGTCAGCACCATTTTCGTTAACTGCTTCCAGCGCCGCGTAGCGGTAGACAATGCAACCACGCGGGACATAAACTAAACTCAACTAAACTTTGAACTTTTGCCTTTCCTTGCGCGTAGCTCACATTAAGAATGTTCATTATATTTCACAAAATAAATTTATGAAATCGGGTCCATCATTTTGACTTACCCTGTATAAACAATACAATATCATTTAAAATTTTGACAATTGAAATGAACAGTAGAATGTGAACAAAATTTGAAATTTTTTGCTTGCTAAGTGTCCTGCCATTTCCAAGAACATGTTAGTTATTCATGTATATTATTTTACATAATTATAGTACAATTGTAAAAGTAAGTTTTGAGCAACAATATTTCATTGTTAAACTGCTGTCTATATTTAAGTATCTTTCACTTTGCTTGATTTTGTATTCTTCTTTTTGCCCGCTCTAACACCTTTTATATCTTTAGGTAATATATACGACGTTAGTGTAGGTTAGTGTATTGTTTGCAATATGATTTCTTGATATTACAATAAAGATAATAATGTACTTACCAGATATAACAGCCCCAGTAGCACATAAACGTTGAAAATACGTAGATTAAACGTTAGTAACGGAACGTTATGTTAACGTTGAAAATGTACCGAAATGTCCGCCTGTTGAACGGTTTATTCAACGTTGAATAATGATTGAGAAAAAACGGGTTAAGTTGGCCAAAACCGAGCATGAATGCTGTCTATTGGTACAAACATATTTAGTTTCATTTGTCCCCCACATAGCAAAATGACGTCCCAGGGATATCTGACGGAACTCCTGGCAGGATATCGGGACGTCCGTAGGACGTCCTGTTTAAGTCCCGTTTACATCCATGGGACGTATAGTTATAATTAATTCTTCGTGTAACTATGCGAAGGCATATCCTTCGTATAGTTATAATTAATTAAATAATAATAATAGTAAGGTCGATTTAATTTATAGAAATTCCAGGTAGGTAATCCTGCACGGCTTTCCGGGGGACATCCAGGGGACATCCATACGGGATGAACTGTTTGTATTGCCCACAGAGTTATCCCACGGACGTCCTTAGGACATCGCTATGGGAGCAGGACCATTCTGACGGTAATGGGATCAAAATGGGACGTCCCAGGGACGTACTCTGCTATGTGGGCCGTTGCTTTTATCACAATATACAGAGTTAATTTTCCAACAGTAAATAATCCGAGAGGCTGCTGTGGGGGTCGAGAGCACAGGAACGTTCTGCACTTCTCGTTGGTAGCTCGACGCGTCGATCAATTATCCAAGAATCCACCTGGAGAGTCCAATTCTCATTTATTGCATCGTTGAAAGTAAATGTTCGTTGAAATATAGTTTAAAATTCAACCTGTTTTCAACATGCAAATAAAAACATGAAAAAATATAGTTATTTTCATTGTATTTGCTTTTAAATATAATGTTTAAGCAATTAAATTAGAAATACAAGTGTGAAACGAAATCTAGGACATAGTATGAATGAAAGTTGAAAGTTTGTCACATGAACGTCGTATCAACGAAATTCTAACTTCGTTGAAATATGATTTAAAATTCAATCTGTTTTCAACGTGTACATGAGAACACTAAAATTAGTTTGTGTCATTTAATTAGTTTTTAGTTATATTTTTTTCACATAACATTAGTAGGAAATACATTAAACAAAATCTATTATACCATAGTTGAAAATAACATTAAATACACGTCGTATAGACATCTTATCAACGCAATGACTTCTTTGTTGAAATATGATTTAAAAGTAAACGTATTGTTTTTTTCAACCGATAACAGTTAATCAACGGAATGAACCTAAAATCAACGTTGAAAACACGTATATGTGCTACTAGGGTAGAATTTAGTTTCCGGGTTTACTCAAAGAACTACGAGCCTTGTCTTTCTCACTTTCTGAAAAATCGCTCACTCACGTACAAGGTTTTTCGCTACTCTACTCTCGCGCCGAGCATAACCGTAAATTTTCTCATTGCGGGTGTGCTCGGAAACAACAAAATTCCACTTTGCCTGACTATCCACTTTACCCGTCTTTCCCTTACATGAGGAATGTCTTTCGGAAGGCTGTCTTAGAAACATATACAAGGTTAGTACCGAAGCTACTACTACATGTTCTCTAATGAATATTCATATTACATTTTTTTTGTTTACCAGCATCATTAGTATTCCGCCGAAAGCGACAGTTTCTTTAACGCACGTTAATCCTTCTCAATGCATCCCAATCTTCCTTTTTCCTTCGTGTCTCAGCATATTTTTCTTAAGAGGCCCCAGTACCTACATCTTGTTTTCATTTCATATTTTGAAAATATTGAATAAATCATAAGTAACAATGTAATTTTCGAAAGCAACCCCAATAATATTTATGCATGTCTTTCAAGCAAACTAACTTACAAGTTAAGCAGTTTAGTTATAGATGACAAATTTGGAAGCTTGTCGTGTGACGTAAAATAAACTATTTTACAATCACATATAGGTCATTTGATACACATGCAGAAGTACAGGGCGAGCAGAAAGTCACGCAATGGAGGTACTATAAAAGATGTTGGAAATGATCACCATTCACTTCCTCACACATGTGCACACTTTTGATCATGTTCCTGAAGATCCTCGGGAGTGTATCACATGAAATGTTGTCCACAGTACGTTGAATACTCGTCTTCAGTTCATCCAAGGTGTGTGGATGCGTTACGTAGGCCGCAGACTTTAGAAATCCCCAGAGGAAAAAATTCGGCGGAGTGAGATCTGGAGACCGGGGTGGCCACAGTGGCTTCGTAATGATGCTCCCAGGTAACACAGATTCAAGATAGTCCATGCTCACACGAGAGGTATGGGCTGTTGCGCTGTTCTGCTGAAACCATGTTCTTTCCTTTTCCTCGTCAGCCAGAGTGTCAAAGAATTGCGTGACCAGCCGACAATAACGTTCACTGTAAATTGTTGTTTCGAAAAAGAGAATAAAAATTCTCTTGCGTGACATGGTACACCACACGTCGAGCTTTTGCGCGTGAAGGGGAGACTCGTGTAGTACATGAGGATTGTCAGTCGACCAATAACAGGAATTTTGTGAATTCGCATACCCGTCGAGGTGAGACCATGCCTCGTCAGACCAATAAATACCAGTCATCCAACTCCTCCCCATCAGGCGTCACTTGTTCTATAAACCAACGACAGTAAATCACTAAATCACCTTCCAATAACTCCTGCAAAACTCTTATTTTGTACGGAAACATTTTCAACGCTTCTCGTACAGCGATATGAGCTGTACCATAAGACACACCAGTCTGGCCAGATAACTTGCACAGGGACTTATGCGGACGAATGGCCATTGCTACACTGATATTCGGTACTTTGTCTTCTGTGAGAACTTTCGGTCTACCACTTCGGGGTGCATCAACCTCACTTCCTGTTCTCTTGAACTTATCATACAGACGTTAAATTGTTGATTTATTCGGAGGTGCCTTCTCAGAATATGCCTATGCGAAGCATGGCGCGGTGGTTCCGCAACTCACAACTCCGTATGTGCTGTTCCAAAATGAAGATCCGTTCCTGAAGTGACTACACCATGTTGCTGTGAACCTCTACACTGCTTCCTGCCTCAACTATCACCACCAGTCACCTGTAACACAATAGAAAACAAACATTACGTGGGTTGCGTGACTTTTTGATCACTCTGTATAATCAGGGCCGTTTTCCAAAATTTCGTTTTTTTTCTTCTTGTAATTTGTTCAGTATCTTTTAAAATACCAGAAAACACAGGAAGTAGGTACTAATAAGGAATGTTTCGCAACTTTAAAACGGGTTTAGAAAAACCTAAAATGTGCGTTTGATACTTCACTACAGAGTATGACTTTCGTCAAAGTTGTAACTGCTGATGGCCACAAATACCCGTATCTAAGTTGTGACTAACAAATTATTAGGATCGTGAAATCAGACCATGGGAACATTGAATATCTTCATATTCAATCGAGTAATCAAAATAAAACTTGCACTGCTTAATGTAGAATCTACAGACTATCCATAGCCATCCATAGTGTTGTCATAAGCCATGCAGTGTTCCAAACTTAGAATAAAAGTATGCATTTAAGAAAAAAATGTTCAAATATTTTGAAAGAGCACATCAAACAAAAAGTAATACAGCACGCATGGTATAAAGTATTGCAAATTTTAGAAGAAACTAGATGAAGTGATTCGCAATCAGTTCATGGTCTATAGAATGCAAAATCTACAGTCGTGGTGTAACTGATTTAATATGCTGCAAGTAGTGTCGTGCAGTATCACTGTGGTAATATAATAATGCTGAACAACCAAACCAATGTTGGCATCATATAATATTATCTTTCAGTATTTTTAAAACTTAAAGACATCAGCGACTCGAATAATAATGGTATGTATGAAACAGATCTGAGAGGTTGAATGACGTAACGCATACGACAGTAGTTAGCGGATATTAACATCATGAAGTTTTGCAGAGATATATAGTCATTTGTAAAGTTGACATCACTTCATGTACTTTCGTGTGAGGCTCGTAGCGCTTCTTCTAATCACTGGACTCGATGCAAGTATTGACGAAACAATTGTTAATACTCCAAAGTTAGACTTTTATTTGCAGTGATAAACCGATACATTTTATGTTCCAATAAGTTTTAACATTAATATTGAATATTACTAATTGAAATTATTACAGGTTCTATGAATATTACAATTGTAAAACAGAGCTGAAACTGGTCACCGGGTCAATCGGATAATTCGGGTGGGTAAAGTTTTGGACCGGGTCACCGGGATTGTGCTTGAGAGTCAGTCTGACCTGGTGATTCGGAGGGTAAAGCAGAATTTATAATTATTTCCTTTCCTTTAATATAACAGTCAAGGAGATAGCAGGTACCAGAAAGAAAAAAGAGAGCAAAATCTCAGAAGAAACTAAACTCTTGATGAAGAAAAGAAGGGAAATGAAAGATGAGGAAAATTGCATAAAGAGGATTGAGTACATAGAACTAAATAAAACCGTAAGAAAGAAAATAAGAGAGGATGTACGAAGATATAACGAAAATCTTGTTAGAAATACAATCGAGGAAAATAAGAGCCTGAAGAAAGCCAAACAGCAGCTCATGATAGGGAAAAAGCAAATAATTGCAGTTAAGAGACCAGACGGGACCGTAACACGAAATAAGGAAGAAATTGATGTTGATGTCCCAGACGTAATGAAAGAAGAAGTGGATAAAGTACTTCGAGGGATGAAGAACGGAAAATCACCAGGAGAAGATGGACTCACAGCAGAGATGTTTAAATGGGGAGGTGAAAAAATGAAAGAGGAACTTGCTAAATTATTCTCGATGTGCCTGAGGAAGAGAGAAATACCCAGAAGTTGGAATAATGCTGTTATAATTTTGTTGTACAAGAAAGGGGACAAAGAACGCGTCGAAAACTACAGACCAATTAGTTTACTGTCAGTCCTATACAAAATGTTCACCAAAGTTATTTTGAATCGTATTGAACGAGACTTAGATTTTAACCAGGGAAGGGAACAAGCCGGATTTCGTCGTGGATTCAGCACAATGAACCACATACAAACATTGAATGAAGTTATGGAAAGGACTAATGAATATGAACTTCCACTATGTTTGGGATTCATAGATTTTGAAAAAGCTTTCGATTCGGTCTCCTTGTCACCAGTACTTAAATCACTTGAACATCAAGGCATCGAAAGTGCATACATCAAGTTACTGCGAAACATTTACTCGACTGGCACTTCTGTCATTAGGCTGCATCAAGACAGTGAAAAATTTAAAGTTGGAAAAGGGGTAAGGCAAGGAGATTCAATTTCTCCGAAACTGTTTTGTGCGGTCCTGGAGAGAGTGTTCCAGAATTTAAACTGGGATGAAGTTGGAATTAAAATTAATGGCGAATATCTTCATCATTTACGGTTCGCTGATGATATAGTCCTGTTTGCTTCAAGTGCAGAAGAACTACAAACCAGAATGGAAGAACTGAGTAACGAGAGTTCGAAAGTCGGCCTTAAAATGAACTTAAGTAAAACAAGTAATGTACAACCAACGTGCTGCAAAGAAGGAAGTGAAGATTAACGGAGAGACAATAGGCATAGTTGATGAGTATGTTTACCTAGGCCAGCTTAAAACATCGAATGCAAAGTTGACTGATGAAATAAATAGAAGATGTAAAATGGCGTGGAGTTCTTTTGGAAGACTACACTTTATTTTCAAAAGCAAACTTCCAATGTGTCTGAAGCGTAAAGTTTATAATCAATGTGTCTTACCTGTAATGATGTACGGGTGCGAAACTTGGACATTGAATGCGCAAACGACTCAAAGATTGAGAGTCACACAAAGAGCAATGGAGAGGTGCATGCTAGGAATAACCAGGAGG
>JAGDQP010006770.1:31013-46115 GCA_022664845.1 Lepisma saccharinum | reverse complement strand
GCGATCAGAAGTGTTACCCCTAGAACACAAAAAATACGTCACCGAACTGCCCAGTTTGGTATAGTTCTCAGACCGGGTCAAGTTTCAGACCAAGTCTCTTCTGTTCGGGTCAGAATGGGTCAACGAAAGTGACCCGGTTTCAGCTCTGTTGTAAAACACTAATCAAGTAACCCTATTATCATTTCTCGTACACATTCTCTTATCTGTACAGGATGAATACTAATTTGCGGTAATATAGTACCTGTTGGTTAAGCATTTGGCGTTGATGTTTATGTACCAACTATAAACAATATACATCGCAATCGTACACAATATCTTTTTCTGCATTTGCGCATTACCATTAGTCAATAGGAAGTTAAACTTTGATAAACTTTATTTTTATTTGGGGCAGTCTAGTAACTTTGGACTTCGGCCCGTCACGATTCACCTTTACCTGTTAAAATCCACACCGATGCCCCTGCCGGGACTCGAACCCGGGACTTTCGAGCCGACGGCCTACCGCCGAAGATCGCTCGGCCACCCACCATACGCTAATGCGTTTTAAATGTATTCATAGACAGAATAAAGCAAAGATCAGGTAAGAACAGTTGATCTCATAAATCATTTAATTCTTTTTTTTTTTTTTTTTTTTTTCATGAGAAACCTCATAGTCGCAACCAGAGAATTTCAAATTATGTAGAAAAGAAAATACTATTAAGGTAAAATTCCTTTTCCGAATTAACCATACTGTCTGCAGTTGGTGGCAATTGTTTCATATATGTAATTGACTTTCATACGTTCATAGAGTTTGCGAAAAGAAATTTTGTGTGGATTTTCATAATTTGATCTCAAATAAATACAATGTTGCCATATTTACTCGTTAGTATATATCTCTGCAAAATTCTATTATATTAATATCCAATAAACACTGACGTATGTGTTACGTCATTCAACCTCTTTGATCTGTTTCAAGAATACTATTATTATTCGAGTCGCTTATGTCTTCTAAGTTTTAAAAATACTGAAAGATAATTATATCATGGCATCATTGCTTTAGTCATTCAATATTATTGTATGATGACAGTGATACTAGACGAAACTACTTCACGCATGTTAAATTAGATTACACCACGAATGTAGATTTTGCATTCTATAGAGCATGGACTTCTTGTTTCTTTCAAAGTTTGCAATACTGTCTTACTTTTCGTTTGATGTGCTCTTTCAAAATATTTGAACCATTTGAAAAAAATATTCTAAGTTGGTAACACTGCATCGCTTATGACAACACTATGGATGGCAATTCTTCATTAAGCAGTGCAAGTTTCATTTTGATTACTCAGTTGAATATGAAGATCTGTAATTAAATATATCAATATTCCCATAATACGATTTCACGATCCTAAGCTTGTTAGTGCCACAACTTGTAGATTTATGGTCATCAGTAGCTACAACTTTGACGAGAGTCATACTTTGTAGTAGACTATCTAATGCACATTTCAGATTTTCTAAACCCGTTTTACAGTTGGGAAGCATTTCGCGTAGGACTGCTTAATACTGTCAAGGAGTAGATTCATCTTCTTCCTCTTCCTGTTTTTTCCGCCTCAACCATACCTTCAAGTGCATCCCTTAGTAGACAACCACTGCTCACTCAATGTCCTAACCAGTTTCCGTCTCTCTTCTTTCTTGTCTCCACTATTGTTCGTTTCTTGCCTACTCTCTTATGCACTTCTTCATTTTGCATCTTTTGTCTTCAGCTGATTTTTTTTTCATTCTTCTCCATATGCACATTTCATAAGCTTCCGATTTTCTTTCTTCGCTCTTTTGTAGAGTCCACGTTTCCACTACCTATAACACAATACTTCATACAAAATATTTAATCAATTTTTTGCTGAACAGTATGTTCATTGATACGCAAAACAGAATCTTCCTCTTAGTGAACGCCCCCCTTTTCCATTGCAATTATCATCTTTATCTCTTTTCCACATTTCAAATCCTCATTTTATATTAATAATACGTACCAGATACTTGAAACGGGATATATGTTTTCCTTTTCTCATCCAATTTGTATATTTACTGCTGTTCGATTTGTTCTAATTACCATCCCTTTCGAGTTCGTTATGTTTAGTTTTATTTCTTACTACACTACTGCTTTAACTTTGCGTTGGAATATGCCATTCAGAAATTAAAAGAGGACGAAAAGGGACTAACATTGAATGGCTTGAATCAACTGTTCGAATTCCCGGATGATATAGATTTAATAGGGGGCGATATAGAAGCACTACACAGTAACACCGATGTCTTAGTAGAAGCATGCGATGAGATACTGTAGGTCTACAGGTAAACATAGAGAACATGATAACAAGCCGAAACACAGAGAATAACGGAAATATGTACATAACAATTAAGAATGAGAACATAAAGAAAGTAAGCACTTTATATACTTGGGAGCATACGTAACAAGCAAAAACGAGGTCACGAAAGAAATAAAAAGTCGCTTAGCATCGGGCAACGCATGCTTCTACCCAGTCCAGAAACTCGTTAACATCGCGATTAATATCAAAGTTGAAATTGAAAATACACAAAGCTGTTATTCTGCCGGTAATACTTTACGGTTGCGAAAGTAGAGAGTACGACCCTAGCATATGAATATAAATTACGAGTGTTTGTAAATAAGGTCTTGAGAAATATATACGGGCCAAAATCGGACGAGATGACTGGGGAATGGAGGAGACTGAGTATTGAAGAACTTTACGATCTATATGACTCACCCGACGTTGTAAGAATAAGGAAATCGCGACAACTAAGGTGAGCAGGCCTCGGGAAAAATAACGGAGGGAAAAATATCATTGGGAATATCAAGACGACTTTTGAAGGATAATATTGGAAGAGATCTTCGAGAAGTAGGTGTTTGTGGTGAAAACTGGATTGATCTTGCTCAAGATAGATTCCTATGAATAACGTTTGTTACTGCGGCGATGAACTTGCGAGTTCTATAAGCCATAGAGTTAGTTAGTTAGTTAATAACAACAATAATAATATAAAAAATAATAACTATACCTTTCCATTTGATATTTTAAAAAATATTTAAAACAATGTGTTTTTTAATTTATAAACTAATCTGTTCTTCATTTTCAATTATTGTTTTACTTCAAATACGACAGCGTGGCCATTGTCTTAAACCCTGTCGCCTAATATCATATAAAACAGACACCGAGATGCCATAACTCAAATGCTAGAGCGTTGCTCTCGTATTTTGGAGGTCCGGAATTCGACATAAGCGACCGACGATCCTGACAGCATTTTCTAACAGCTACACCAGGCAAATGCCGAAATCGCACCTTCAACTTAGGTCATGCCCGACTGCTTCCCGCATCCTTCATCCTAGTCCTACTCCGCTCTGATCCATAGATGTTTAAAGGCCATCGACAACACATAAACTAAATCAGTACTCGTGAAGTGACCGCTAAAGACAGAAAGGGACACGAAGCTGATTGGGACTATGTTTTTTCGAGGAAAAGAAGAAGAGAAAGAAGGGGGTAACACAGGCAATATAAACCGTCCGCGGTGGTCATGTGTTCTAATGCGCTATAGGCGAACGTCCAAACGGTTCTGGGTTAGAGTCCCAACTGGGACATTGGTCGAGTAGAGCCGAAGTCATCTGAAAAGTTGTTCAAAAATACAAAGATTAAAAAAAACAAAACAACTAAAGTATTTTCGAATAAACATTGTACGCTCAGAAAAAAAAGGGAAGCTCAAGAGAAGGCTAAACTTCTCTTGAAGAGCCTACTGTTAATGATAAAAAGATGATGTTTTCTACATTTTAAAAGTTAGCAACTCTGCAAGTTCTGCAAGTTCAAATATTTTATTTTGCACGGTATAACGCTTTTGGAAGCCTCTGCCCCATCTCCCACTTCCCATTCCACTGTAGCCACAACTCCCCCTTCCACTTCCACCTCTCCTTCTGCCCAGCACGTCTCTCTTATGAGTCGTGGCTTTGATCAAGAGCTACCAATTTGTTCAGTTAGAACAGCTTCAATCAGGCCGCGATTTGACAGCTAAATTTGTCATTAGCTGGCGATATGAAACCGGGCCACTGCCGGGGATTTCCAGGTTAACCCGCCTTTGCAAAATCCAGCCGCCGCATTCAATATGGCGGTTTTGTCGTTGCAAATTAAATTAAGGAGGACCCAGTGTTCGTGCAAAAAGGGTGGGTGTGTTCCGGGGATGAAGGGGGGAGTTGGGAGGAACGAAACGACAACAGCGGAGAAAGCACAGCAAAAAGGTCCGATAGAACTCATCACTGATCTTATTAGAGCTTATCAGCGCGCGCAAAATCGAGTTACCGAGGCATTTAGCGTTTCATAAACAGAGTATTCAGTTGAGAGGAGTGTTCATTACGTGCGTTAATAAACGCCAAAACCGGTAATCGCAGTGGGGAGGCTGCTAATGAAAAGCACGCGAGACCTCGCTCTCATGGGTTTCAGCCTCTTTCCCCCTTGGGACAGGGTTGCCAGGATGTTGTGAAGAAATAAACTTCGTTGTTCAAAATAAGATGAAGTTGCTCACTCATGTAGCACATAGGAATGATAACAGACAGAAGTTTCCTTTGAGAATGTTAATACTTAATGGAGAAATATAACTAAATAATGCGCTATGTGGGTTCAGAGTAACGCTCGGCGCCTTGTAATTCAGGGATCCCGGATTCGTTTCTCGGTGGAACACAAGTGGTTCGGAGCCCACACTAAACTGTAGGTCCCGCCCTTAGACGTCATATTCATTCACTGCAAGGCAATGGCAAACTACCGTCGGTACACCTTGCCGAGGGAACTGCCTTCGGGAAGAACATACATCATCAGAAGCATCATCATCATGAAATGAATTTGAATATGTTTCTGAGACAGAAAGATACGTCAAAACGTTGGTAAATGATGCATATATTGGTCAAGAATAAATTTTAAAAGTAAACGTGTTGCGGATTACAGATCACCAATGGGGAAAAACGTGAATTCGAGCTCCGCTACTGGTCATCCTGAATTTTTCCAGATTTGTCGTAAGTTTCACCAGACGATGTACCGAGATGGTAACTCATCTTAGGTCTTGACCGCTATCTTCCCTTTCATGTTCCTAAAAGGGTGATGGTGGAGGGATGACATCCCTTAAACGCAACGGATTTAGGCCAAAAGTTGTTAGTTTAGCCTGTCAAAGAAAAGAAATGAAAAGAAAATTAAAAAATATAGACAAAAAAAAAAGTTTGGCCCTACCGGGGAACTGAACCAAAAGCTTACGATTATTAATTGGGTATTCTACGAATGAAGCTAGCAGGTGACACCACAAAATTTGCACAGATGGGACATAATTTGGCCCGGTAACTTAAGTTGTATAGTGCCTGCCCAGCAATCAGAAGACTGGGATTCGATTACTAGCTAGGATGAAGCGCATATTTCTTGAAAAAAAAAAAAAAAAAATGAACGCACAAGGGTGTAAAAGACCATCACATTTAACATACAATAACCATACACTTCCATAATAATAATTACCAAAGCAAAGACTTAGAATTCATGTGCAGATGTTCGTAATTTATACTTGGATTACTGTGAAATGGTTCTTGTATTATAGATAGCTATTTTAGATGTTGTCCTCATATACACAGTGTCCAAAACAGGTCAATTTCTTAAAATCTTAAGCTCTCACAACGGAAGGTCGCGAAGTATGAGTCCGAAACTTATATAAAATGAAAGTGCCATTAAATATCTACTATTGTTTACGCTGATTCCAAACGTATAGTTTTCGAGTTATGATGATTGTGTAACAATAGGTTGTAACTTTAATTTATTGTTGATAATTTTTGAAAGGTCATCATTTTGTGAACAATGCTAGGGGCGTTCAAGATATCAATTTTAAGTGAGTCCACCAAATCCTTCTGACGCATTTCAACAAAATCCAATTTAAATCATTCGAAGAAGAAAAAGTAGTCGAAGATGTTTAAATCCGCCGGTTGCAAAGTGAGTGTAGAATTGGGTACAAGAAAATACAGAGTTATTCTATTCTACGAGCAAATTTCACTTGCTTTCATTAGAATATGACTTCTTCACCTATCTACTAATAGAGATACATACTAGAAAAAAAGCATCTTGCAATCCAGCGAATAAAGAGTCTTCACGACAACCTCAAAAGTATCACATTTCTTGCGTCAGGTAACCTAAGAAACAAGTAAGCTAAATACCATCATGTTTGCAAGATTTGCCCCCAACGTAACTTTATCGGCTGGAATGATAATTGGGGCAAATCTCACAAAGCATGATGACATTTACTTATTTCCCCCCCTCTTATGATCGATATTCAGGTATTGGACAAAATAATGGAAACACTTGTGGAAGTCAGAACATTTTGTATTAATACGGTGCCGGTCCACCTGTAGCACGCAATACAGCTTGAAGTCTGGACGGAATAGACCAATATAAGTATTGAATGGTGGTGAGTGGAATTTGAAGCCATTTTTCGTTCAGCACAGCCTCTGGCTCAAGTAGAGATGAAGGAGGTGGAAATCGAAATAAAATTCTCGTTTCCAAAACAGTCCACAGAGCCTCGATGATATTCAGGTCTGAGGACTGCCCAGGCCAGGAAGCATGTTGAACCTCATCAGCATGCTCGTTCAACCACTCTTGAACAGGTCCAGCGGCGTGAATGCGAGTATTATCATCCTGAAATATGCCATTCCCGTCTGGAAATAAAGTTTGCATCATTGGGTAGACATGATTACCCAAGAGTTGTCTATACACTGCTGCTTTGATCGAACCGTGTAATGTGACGAGGGGCTACCGAATACCATGATAAAGCGCCCCAGACCATAATAGAGCCACCACCATGTTTGAAAGTCGGGTGGAGAAAGTACACAACGTGTGCTTCTGAGGGTGTTCGGCAGACAAACATGAGTCCAGTCGTGGGGATGAGGGTAAAGGGTGACTCGTCCGACTGCACGACACGTTGCCAGTCCTCCAACGTCCAGGTTTTGTGAGCATTGTACCATGTACGTCGCCCTTGAGCATTCTTGTCTTTTATTAGGGTCCTACGAATAGCAACACATCCACCGATACCCATTTGATGCAGCTCCCGATTCACTGGTTTGGATTACGCAGGGGTGTTTAGGTGCGGATTAACTTCTGTAGTCATTTTCTTGGCCGTTGTTTTCCTCTGTGACGTCACAATCTGCTTCAAGGCCCAGCGGTCCCTATCCTTCGTTTTTCGACCACTACTGTGTTTCGCTGACTCTGTTTTACCTTGCACTGTGTATGCGGTCATGACTTTCGAGACTGTGCCTTGTGTTACACCGCAAAACGTCACTATTCTGTTCGCAGATGATCTAGCTAGACGGGAACCCACAATTAGACCTCTTTAAAACTCCGTTAAGTCGGCATACCTGCACAACGTCCACAGCCACACAACATCACTACTATTAATGCATAGCCCATCCTACCTGTAACAAAGAAGAGACGCTTGATTTGCTTAGTGCTCAGTGTTACCAAGCTTAGTTACAATATGTCCCACTTTGACAAGTATTCCATTATTTTGTCCATTACCTGTATCCCATTGAAAGAAAGAGCCTTGTATATGGCAAAATAAGACAAGCCTATTAAGTTGTAAAAAAGAAAGAAAGAAGACAATCCCATTGCCAGGTACTTGTTCCAGAAATTCAGGTCGAATGATATGTCCCTGTGCTATGAACCCCACAGTGAGTTCCCATGGGTAACGAAGTCCTGAAGGCGGTCTTAGAGTAGGACAACAGCCAAAGGTATGGTGAGCTTGCCAAACACTTCAGGTTTCTGAGGAAACAGTCCGACTTCAGCTGCACCGAATACGGAAGGCGTACAAGTTGAGCAAGTGGGTACTCCACACACTGTCGGAAGTCAACAAGAACCAACGAGTGACAACCTGTTTGTCGTTGCTTTCTCGGTACCGCAGCACACCCATATTCGATCGAGTTGGTCCTGTATGAGACTCCCAAGCGTACCAGACACTGGTTGACACCGCGGGACCCTTTTGACTCACACCAAAAGACCACCTCTACAACCACGCAAGATCATGCTTTGTATCCGGTGGACTAGTCACCATGAAGTGGATGTACTACGAACTGCTTACACCAAGTCAAAGCATCACTGCGGACTCCCAGCAATTGGAAGTGTGCAACAGGCACTCCAGCAGAAGGAGCCAGAATTGGTGAATCGCAAGGGTTGACTGTTCCTTGCCGACAATGCCAGGCCGCATGTGGCATGGGTTGGCAGGGATACCATACAGCGACTTGGCTGGGAGACACTGTAATATTCACCGTACTCCCCGGACCTTTTGACAACCAATTATCACCTCTTCCATTCCCTGGAAATATAGGGGTATATCCCCAATTTGTTCCAATTATATGTATTTGCAAATAGAATATTTCCACAAGAGAAAGAAATAAGTTATGTTTGGAAACATATAATTGTTAGTTAAAAAACGGTAACAGCACTATGGCTTACGCCCGTCACGCTATAAATGTTAGTCTATTCTAAATAAAGGATCGTATTGTAGAGTCACATACAAAAGTAAATGCAGGTTGAAGTTGTAAGAAATAATAGTTCTCTCCTCCAGAAAAATTGTTTCACTGCATGCCTAATTGTTAGACAACCAATATGACAGTGAAAACATGCGCCAAAACATGACATGCCTGGATATTCCTCCATTAGGAGGATGAAAGGCGAGTCCTTCAGCATCATTTAGAGAACCAGGAGACAGATAGGCAGAAATTACATTCACATTAAATTCTAAGAGATAGGAATTAATTCAAAGTAAGGGAAAATAATAATATGGACATCATGGAGGAATCGTCATTTTGCATTTTAACAAAACTTGTTTTGTTCAAATACACACACACACTGAGAGAGGAAAGAGGGAGATAGAGCGAAAGCGAGAGAAAGCATGGAAGAAAACGCGGAAATAGCGAAAAAAGAAAATAAAAATAGTGGAAGACATGGAAATAAATGAAAATTTAATGCTTCAGGATACATAGTCTGCGTCTTTCCCCCTGCTTCCTCTCTCTGTCTTCCGTTTTTCTCCTTTATGGGATACATTTCTTTCAGTAGCAATCGCGAACTTCACTTACAGTGCTTAATTCCTTGAAGAAAATAATTTGAAATCCAGGCAGGGAATCGAACCAAGAACCTTGAGAATGAGAGTTTTTCATCAGGGAACCGCATACCACTCCTGCCTCTTTGCCTCCATTGCACAGCACAAGTTGTGCACTTTCTTTCTGCATCACGAGCAGATGTTCGCTCTCCTTGTCCTGGGGCAGGCATGTCCCTAGAGATACTTAGATTGCCGGAGTTCCGGCACTCCAAGAAGCTCCTGTGTTCCATCAGTCTGAGACTTCTGGGATTGCGGGACGGACTTTTGCTAGGTGTCCAGAATGTTCTCCTGGCCTTGTTGTAATTTTCTTTTATCTTTTGCTTGGGGGGGGGGGGAAACCTTATCTACTTGTATTCTATTTATTAAGAAAAAACATAGAGTACATAACATTTGAGGACTCAAACAAGGGAGACAGAGACATGAAAAACACATAACTTGAGCTGCTTCTTCTTGTGGCTTCTTCTTCTTCCTGTAACAATATAATAAATAGGATTAGTTGCGCGTGGATGCGTTGGTAAATCCACAAATTTTTTTCGCCATCCCATGCCTTGTAGTTTCTGCTTCTTCCTCATCCTGTCGCAGGTTGTTCCTTCTGCAGTCTCGTTTCCATTTACCACACTATACACAAAATTCACTTAACTCACGCACTCTCTTCTAACACATGCCATCTAGCCGCTTGCTTCCGGGTTGCAGAAGATTAGAGTTTTTTTTTCTTTATTAGCACTATTATTAATTATTAACTGCCTCATTCGCTAAGATATCCATCATTTCCTCTTCCATTCACACACTTAAGCGTCTCTTGTGACGGTTATCCAGTTTATATTCACGTTCTTATTTTATTTCACAGTTAGTTTTTTTGTAGATTTTTTTGTAGGTCTATGTAGATTTTAATTAATTTATCCTGATCTTTCTTTTTTGTCAATACATAGCACCTCATTTCTTAATTTGGAGATGGAGGGGGGACAGTCAGTACGAACTGGAGAGCCTGAGTTGAAGTAGTTCTATAAGCGCCTGATAGACGCAGCAGTAGCTGTCGTTGCGCTCGATCAATTGTTATTTTCTGTCTAACATCATCGAGTCGATGACTAAAATTCTTGTGGCGTAGCCTGTAATTCCTCTTATTATGATATCGTGGTATATACACATTATTTTCATAGGAATTTTTAAATCATTTACTGCAATGTTAATTAACTTGTGCGTAATTTTGACTGCTTTATTTTTTAACAATTGTTGTGTGCTTTCTAAAATCTAACTTTTCGTTCAATGTTAGAAGTAGATATTTAATATGTCTTTCTCTTTTTATTGTCTTCCCATTTACTTTAATTATTGGTCCACTGATGTAATTTAGATTGCCTTTAAATAGTACATATTTTGTTTTATCGGATTATATTGTTAATTTGTTTGCTCTACACCACGATGTAATTTTCCCTATAATTTTGTTGGCTTCAGTTTGAAGATCAAGACGACTACTTCCCTTTATTACAACCGCCAGGTCGTCCGCGTATCCCACTACCCTTTCAACCTGCTGTATCCCGCTGGTCTACACAAACTGAATTTTAAATTAACAACATTCACTGATTCTCGTCCACTCCCTGCTCCTATCACATTAACCTACGTTGGGGGTCTGCATAGTTGTAGTAGGTAAAGGGGATGGACGGGAATCAGTGAATGTTGTTAATTTAAAATCGAGTTTGTGTAGACGGTATGGAGTTGGCTGCCAGGAGCCAATCAGAACCCAGACAGCTAGCTCGTTAGAAGTTGTCTTTTTTATGTAATTCCGTGTGTCTCATCCGGCCAAGTATTTAGTTGATGAAACTGTTGGACGTTTTTAGTTTTTTAATAAAAACGTATTGATTTGCTTAGCTTTTATTTTTTTGTCTTTAGTATATAAAAGCAAAGCTTTGACATAGAAAATATCGGAGAACATCGATAGTTTTCCATGAATATTGTTCTCTCATCATGATAATAGAGACATCTCGGTGGTTTGGTGGTTAACGTACTGGCCTCTCGAGTTCCAACCCTGATAAATCCATTTTCTTAAAAAATAAGAAAATTGGGTTCATGAGTTAAAATCATGGTAAACACAATTTTCTATTCTTTAATTACTAATATTACATTTCGTGATTCTATAAACTCCTCTAATCACCACGATGAATAATTATCAACTTTTAGGTCTCTCGATGTAAATAACTAATGTCAATTATTGTACCCGATATAATGACCAGAACTAGTCTGTATTCGCAATCAGATCGCATTGTCATTATAAATATTTTTATTTTGTCCGAAGAGGTAGCTTCTTCTTCTGAATGGTGAATGCCCGGAGGCGCTTCCTATTCAGTGAATTTCCTCAAAATTACACCAGACAACTACATATCTATTTCATCCTTCTGTCTATATACCTATAGCAGTGATAGTCTATTTATGGTCCTTCCTGCTATAGTGGCCATTCAAGGGAGGGTTGAAAATTATATCAGTGTGTTAATATATGATACGTTACGGTGCAAGATCCTAAATACCAAAACACAGAATGTTAAGCACATACGACTTCGCTACATGAGTTTAGAATGTACCATGCTACCTAGCTACTG
Organism: Lepisma saccharinum; assembly: GCA_022664845.1. Taxonomy (NCBI): domain Eukaryota; kingdom Metazoa; phylum Arthropoda; class Insecta; order Zygentoma; family Lepismatidae; genus Lepisma; species Lepisma saccharinum. Next base: position 34,392 of record JAGDQP010006770.1, on the reverse strand, counting down.
AGACAAGTTTTTGAAGCCAAACTACTGTTACATACTGATGAGACTTACTGGCAACATAAGCTTCTGCAACAATCTTGTTTCTGTGTCAGAAGGTTATTTATTGCATATCTGTCCATCTTGAGATCGGGACGAAATATGTAATGATCACTGCGTACAATTACCCCAATTCAGGGGGATAATGACACGCAATGCAATGTTTCACTTTTTCTATTACAGATTATTTATTACTTATTCTTTCTGTCACCAGTGACGTAGCCAAGGGAAGGGTCGAGGGGTTCGAGACCCCTCACCGGAATTCCTATTTCTTTGTAAAATTAGTATAAATTTAGTTGTGAATATACACATATTATTTAAATAAAAAAACCTGGATTGTCCAAACAAATTGGTGGACCCCCTCCGAATTGAAATTCTGCCTACGCCCCTGTGTACCACTCATAATAAAGATCAATTATGTATCTTATCTTTACTGAGTTGTTTGGGTTTTCTCGTGAAACAATCAACCATTTACGCCAAATCAAAGTTAAGTGCGATTAATTCCTCCATTCTCCTCTAATGCCATTTGATCTAGAGCAATCTGTTAAAATTTAGCAAATCCGAAACATGGGGAAGGAAACTGTTAGACAAAATGGGTCTCGATATTTCTATTGAGATTATATAAGGAGGAATTTTCTGAAACAATTAAAAATGTTTTTATGTAACAATGAAAATAAGCATAGTTTTGGAAATGTTCAAAACAATTTTGCAATTATTGTATAACTTATCAAAACAGAATTTACATTTTTCGTCTTATCTTTCATAGTGGTTTATTTATTGAAACCTTACCTACCTATATTATTAGCACTGCTCTCATAGCTTCTGCACTCATAAACAGAGATTATGTTAATGGTTTTCGATGTGCAATGAAATTAAGTATTGATTTACATATCTACTCCATTTTATCATACCGGTCGGACAAAACGGTGAAAAACGACCTCTTTTTTTTCTTCTTTAATGTAATTTCCAGGAAAGACTGAAACAACAATGGCATATTTAACTGTATCTCTGTGTAGTAGAAACATAAAAGTTTCATTGAAACAAAAAAATATTGTAGTCAGTTGCTTATTATACACTCTACAATCAAGCAAAATTACACCTCCCTGTTTTGTCTAACTTTCCCTTCTAACGGAATGTCCATAGAAAGGAAAAATAGTTGGAAGACTAAAGAAGAGATGGGAAGCCAGATGGGGTCAAAGAGAATGTTTGCTGACAGTCTGTCTGGTGGGGGTGCAAACTTGAAAAGAAATAGTTAAGAACAGAAAGGAGTGGAGGCATTTTCTTGGGAAGAACAAGGATCGATTCGGACTGTAGCACCATAGAAGAAGAAGAAAAAGAAATATACTGAAAACATCGTGAGCTGTACGCATCGATATTGGAGTGTTCTAGCAAAAGCTAAAGCCAGACACCAGATGGAACATTTAACTTTGTGTTAAACCCAAAATGTGTAAAACTTTCAGTTGTAACCAGCGAGGTCTACGTAACGATACTGGAGTGATTGCTTAGTGTAGAAAGATAAACGCCAGAGCAAATATTGAAACTCATTTGTCCACTTCCAGTCTAATCCAATATGGACTAAATTTTCAGTTTTAACTGCGTTTTATACGCTTCTTATTGCTGTGCGCCAAGTTTTTTTAATTTTCAGTCTTAATTCCTTAGTTATTCATATAATAGTGTACCGTACTCTGCATATACAATGTAATAGAAAATACTTCAAATAATATTTACGTTTTTTTTTTCAAGAATTAAGTAAATAAATCGTAATTAAAAAATGCGAAAATGAATCAAGCGTAAATAAAAAATGAGAACCGAAAATTTGTTCCATATTGGTTGAGAGTAGATAAACGAGATTAAGAGCCATATTTATGAATCACTCCCAAGAGGTGGGTGGCTCCCAGGAGTATATAATTTCAGTGTCCCTAGGAGCCACCCATTCTTGGGGGTTGTTCATAAATATGGCCCTAAGTGTCCTCTCCACTCCCTGGCTTCATATATTCATGAAAATTTTCAATGGCAGCAGTCAGTTCAGTATCGCAGGTCATTGGTCTAAACAAATATGGACCAAATTTTCGGTTCTAACTCATTATTTTATGCTTGATATCGCTGTGCGGCCAGTGTTTTATTTGTCTTAATTCTTGCAAAAACGTATATAAATCAACGCAAACGGGTTTGAAAATGAGCCCTTAGCCATAAACAGAGAAATAAAGGTGAGTCCAGGGGCCCGATTAAATATCATATTTGCGAAATCTGCTTAAGCAACGCAATGCAATTTCATTGACTAGAAGTTGCTACGCGTTTGCCGTGAGCTTGGCGACGGAATTAAATATTGTACTTAGTACGACTTCGCAAAGGGATATTTGCGTCTTCTTATGGCAAACTCATAGCAAACATTATATATGTTTTGGCCAATAGGTAGCTTCGTTACAAACTTTCGATACAGACTGGCAGCCAATCAGACACTTCTAACGCGCTTACGTGGTGTAAACAAGGAAAATGGCGTATGTTTTTAATGATGTTTCTGAATTATGTTAGTGTTTTAATAAAGATGTTCTTACGTAGCATTGTAATGCAGATTTACAGCATTTTAAAAACCATCGAAAATGTGACGGTGATCGATATTTAGTTAGATACTCCTCAGACTGAATCGATTGGTAAGAATATGTAAAGTGATTTACATTAGAGTAGTTTTAGCTTATCTAAAGATATATTATTTACTCGGTTTATAACTTAATATAATATGTTAGGTTAGCGTAGGCCATTATGGGGTCTAGAGGAGTATCTAAAGTTCCTTCCTGAAGGAATACTAGCTACTAAACCAAAGGTTATTAAAACTATTTCCAATTTATCAACCACAAACATGAAAGTTCCGCTGCCCTTCAAATACATGCAATTACATTTTCTCCTGTTAAAAAGTCAACCTTTGCATTTATATACTCGCTCTACATGAGCAATATCCCCTTTCTCTTCTCGGTTCAGCTTTAATTTGTATACCGTTTCGGTACCTGTACGGTAAAGATTATGATATCAGAAACACTATGTATGAAGCAATAAGAGGCTAGAATTTCAGATAACAACACATTAAATTCCGTGTATAAAAGAAATTCGGTTTGCTATTTTGAAACGGAACTGAACCTAAACTGAAATCAGTACTGCGTAAGCAGGATCAGTTATCGCAACCACTCGTTTAAGTGGTCTTACAAGTGATCAACACCCCAATATGATTAATCGTTTTAAAACTCGATCGTCAATCGATTCCGATTAAATAGTTCAATCTCTCCATGAAGTCAGCTTAAACTGATCCGGAATTGTTACAAAAATCACGGACAGTATATCGAAGGAGCTAGTT
>JAGDQP010006770.1:20815-30913 GCA_022664845.1 Lepisma saccharinum | reverse complement strand
AACATATAGTTATATAGGAGTATAGGAGTAACAAGACAATACTTTGAATCACTGAAATGACTCACTGTTAGGGGTAACAAAACTTGCCGGGTTAATCAGGAAATATTTCTTACAATTAGGAACTCGTGTTGTATGGCGTCGAATATATTTCACAGTGACTTCCTCATTTCGGATTCGTAGAATGCAGAATGTGATGCAAAATCAATGGGTAATGTGAGTGCAAGGACGCAATATAGAAGTGTGTATGTGTCCTTCCATTCGCATCACCCCTTGCTTTTATATCACACTCTGCATTCTACGCATTTAAAATAATGAAAGTAACAACGTTTTAATAACACAGAACGCCATATTACGGAAGTATCTAATAGAGTAAATTACTAATCGTGAAGATACTCTGGGAATACACTCAAACTCTGTAGGTACTTGATACATGTTAATGTTTCGCATTTCGTTTTTTATTTTGTTCACAAACAATACTATGTGGTTCTAAATGACCTGAAATACACACAAATTGTTTCAGATGCTATCTAAACATACATGAAAGGCCATATAATGACATAGTTTGAAAAAGTCAATTCCCACGCAATGTACAAAGGTACCGGTACGCTATTAGTACAAATACATTCTTCATGGTACGTGTTTTCAAACTGCGTGCAGATGAAAATTTCACGTTTGTATTTAATGTCCATATTCTTACTGAAGAAAATAAATAAGAACGTTTTCCTGAATAATTCATTTAAATTCATTAAATGCATGTGCTTACTTCACAAACATTAGTCCTAATATATAAATAAAGCCAGTTACGTAACATTAACATATATAAGGTATTTAGTAGAGTTCATATCCTAATTGAATAGTGTCTCCTGCTTCTACTGTTAGTGGGAAGGACATTGAAATTATGATTTAATCGTGCCAAATAGCACTCCGTTCCGTTTATAATATTTTCACCAGTTAATTTTAGCTTCATACTAATATATTTTTCGAAGACAGTCAATACAAGTCGGCCTGTAACTGATTTGCGACCAGAGTTTTGTGGGCGCAAGTTTTCGTCTTTAAAATGCCAGTTTGCTGAACGTGACGTCACTGCCAAAGTCAAGCAAGTTGATATTTAATACCGTTTCTCGCAAACAAATTGCAAACTTTTCCTTGCGTTCACGCAAGTCGATATTTAATGAACCCCCAGATTAGGCCAAATTTCTGTGCTTGCACATGTTGGTGAAGACCGTCTCAGAACGCGAAATCATCGGTCCCTTCTTTCCTCCTCCGAATTTTGAAAACAGAAAAGAAAACAAAGCGAATGTATTTGGGTAATTACTTACTGCAGAAATTAATATATTTGATGGCACAATACACTACGATAGGTTTAAACACACAGAAAAGAAGAAATATCTAAAAGATCTGAAATTATTTACTTGTGCCCTCTTAATCGAATTGCAATATTACTGCTAACATTGTTCATAAGTTGCCAGATACTATAATTAAGTTCATACTTTGTATCAATGACCTGTATCTAAAAGCGATATGGAACTGACTGTTGCTATTGAAAATTTTATGAATATATGAAGCCAGGAGATGCACTTAATCTCTTCTGTCCACTTTCAGTCTACACCAATATGGAACAAAATTTCTGTTTTTACGCTTGATATCGCTGTTCAACCCGATTTTTATTTTTCTTGCAAAAAGTAAATATTATTTACAGTATTGTCTATTATATGCAGAGTAGGGGATACTATTATATGAATTACCTAGAACCTAATTACGTGCACAAAAGACTAGGCGAATCGAACCAACTAACCATATATTACCTTTTCTTATTTTCTTAAACAGATAAAAAACAAAATTAATAAAATCGGCTTACGCCCACACGACAGGAGTGACTACGTAGTGTCGAAAAATAGACGTCAGAACAAATATTTAAACTCGTTTGTCCACTTCCAGTGTAATCCAAAGTGGATCAAATTTTCAGTTCTAACTCAGTTATATACGCTTCTTATTTCTGTGCTGCCCGTTTATTGATTTAAATCTTAATTCCTGAGTTATTCATATAATAGTATACCTTACTCTGCATATAATAGAAAATACTGCAAATGAAGTTTACGTTTTTTTTAAAGAATTAAGACTTAAAAAACGGGCCACGTAGCGATATCAAGCATAAAAACTGAGTTAGAACCGAAAAATTAGTCCATATTGGTTTAGACTGGAAGTGGACAAACGAGATTAACTGTCCTCTCCGCCCCCTGGCTTCATATAATCATGAAATTTTCAATGGCAGCAGTCAGTCCAGTATCGCATTTAGATGAGATCATTAAGATATACTCACAGAGCATGAAATATTATCAACACATTTTTAAATCATCCTCGTTATTTTAGAAACAGTTTCTTTTTTGAAAAGAAATAGAAAAAACATTTTTTTAAAAATATTTTCTTTCATGCTGGCAAGAGTTTTAACGTCAGGGGGTTATTTTGTAAATATTTCCATCAATGATATATATAAGAACTTATATATTTAAAAAATATATAGTTTTCAATATTCCAGTATTGTTTCAAACTTTTGCAGCAGTGTACTTGAAAAAAAAAATCATTCACAAATTTTGGCAGCATGTATAATGACACTTTTGATAAACCTATGTTTAACAACATTAGGTGATTTTGACGTTTTTACCAACACAGAATTACGAGATTTATTCCACAAAACCAATGAAAATAATATTAGTTCTCAGTATCTGGCAACGCTGTGAACAGTGATAACAGAAACATTGTAAAATGATTGTGAGAGCATAATTATAATATACTGTATCATTTCAGGTCTTTTAGATGCTTCTATATATTTAAATGTACTGTAGTACATTGTGCCAACAAATATACTAATAATAATGTCTGTAGTAAGTATTGACGCGTATGTACTCTCTTTGTCTCCTTTTCTGTTTTCAAAGTTCGGATTAGCAAAGAAACGACCGATGATTTCGCCGTTTTAAGGCAGTCCTCACCAACATGTACATGCGTGCAAATTTGGCTTAATCTAGACTCACCATAAAATCTGAACAAGTTTCAAAACAAAAGTGGTTTAAGGGCTGATTTTCATGAAAGCTTTTGTTGCTTGCGATTTGGGTGAATAATAAATTGAAACACGTGTTACACTTACCTTAGAATAAAATACGTAGTAAAACACGTGTTTCAATTGGTTACTCACCCAAATCACAGGCAACGCAAGCTTTCATGAAAATTAGCCCTAAAAGTGCCAATAACCGGTACGTTTACTCTAGGTGAAAATTGGGTAAATAGTGAAGTCTGGAAAGATATGTAAAATCTTGTGGGAGCGTCGTAGAGCAAATTGTACTAATGTGGCTGGAGGGAGGGAAGGAAAAATAGATGAAAAATTACATCTTTTGGACAATTAGTATAATTGGAAAAAAGTTTAATGAATTGGAAATGCATATATGGATGTTTTGTAATGTGTAAGTGTAGGTATATGTGTCCTAATATAGAAGGTATGTCGAACAAAGTCCTTCACTCTACATTTCCACAAACACTCACGTCAGCACAATGTTGTCGCTACGAAAACTGCATCCAGACTGCTCAAATATTGTTCTCCTCGTATAGTGGATAGCGTTCAAGGGATGACCAAAGTGAAAGCAAGTTTCTATCTTCTTAATATGACACCTTACCATTTATGTCCTCCTTATATTAGGTTTATATTTAGTTTTCAATTAAGATGATGCAAAAAGTATAATGTTACTTCACCCCATATTTTTCCGCAATGTTCTTATGCCCGCTTGACACAAACACATTTCTGCTATAATAAATCGTAGCATTTTTGTTAGCATATTCCATCAAAATCTTTATGGAATATACCATAGCATCTTGGACTATTGTTCTTTGACACGGTAGCATTTTTGATTTATCATAGCATAAATGCTTCCTTATCGAGGAGGTATTGACTTTTTGTTTAAAGTAATCCACATGAATAAGTTGAATCGTAAATTATTTTTGGCATTTTCTTAATGTTCATGTTTATGAATCTAGCAATGCGGCTTGGAATATTCTGAATATTATAAAACTTAAAATATATAATATAGCTTTGCAATATGGTTAAAATATTATGCTTAATATATTAAAATATTCTTTAAAAAGTCATCCCGTATTTCACACGAACTTCTTGATATCCTTGTTTTAGGGTCTATTCAGTCAACAAACTCATGTTGAGATGGTGCATTATTTACAACCCAAACCACCACCTCCTCTCATTCGTAACGATTATCATAGTCATAGCCCTTAGGAAAAGCCAGAAGAGGCACAAACTCCGGACCCCACGCCTCTGGGGCTGGGGGCTCCGCACTTTGGGGAACCCGCCATAACATAGGCAGAAAATAATGTTATTAATAACTTGTCTACTAAGAGAGGCCCCGCGAAAAACTATTGCTGGAACCCCACATTTCCTAGTGCGCTACTGATCATAGTATTTAAATATGGCGAATACATAAAAAGCTAGATTCAAAGTGCGTGGTTCTCTTTACTGTAAGTTGTTTTACATACGATGAACACATATATAAAAAATAAAGATAGATATTTCTATGTCGGCCTGTATTGGGTGGACAAAAATTTGGGATGGGTTGGTGTATGAAATGTTGATGTTTTATAGTTGCTCCGGATGAATGTTCACGTTTATAGATATCAACTTCAATCCTCTTGCTTGTGAAAAGTCTAGTTCTGTTCCCGTTGAGACCACTGTGGTTCGATTAGTTTAGTTTCAAGAGCACTTTAAAACATCTCTGCTTTTAGTATACCGTATATCTTATATAAGTAGCTATAAGGAAAGTCTTGCAGAAAGGACGTCGTATAAAATTCCTATGCAAAGTGCCAAGAGCGTCGTCGTTCGTTGTCTCTGTTAAATCACGAAAGTTCAGATTTGCATATAACATCACATCGTTACAACCATCGAGTTCTACGTTCACGATACTGGAGTGACAGCTTAATGTCCATATATAGATGCCAGAGCAAATATTTAAACTTGTTTATCGATTTCCAGTCTAATCCAATGTGGACCGAATTTACAGTTCTAACTCAGTTTTATACACTTCTGATCGCTGTTCATTTATTTAAGTCTTAAATTATTCTATAATAGTATACATATTCTGCATATATAATAGAAAACATCACAAATATATTTACGTATTTTTGCAAGAATTAAGACTTAACTCAGAAAACGGCCCCCACAGTGATATCAAGCGTAAAAAAACTGAGTTAGAAGCCAAAATTTGGCCCAAATTGATTTAGACTGGAAGTGGACAAACGAGATTAAAGACCGCTTTAGACGACAGCATTTATGCTCCGATGAATCTTACGATTAGCAGTAGTGCCAGAGTGTGAAAGCAAGAATGCTACAATAGGGCAAGATGCTATGGTATAAATCCATAACTTTTTTCTTTTTACCCTGGCAAACTGCTTTCGCTAAGATTTATCGTACGATAAATTTTATCGTCTGAAGCGGCCTTAAGTGTACTCTCCGTTCCCTGGCTTTATATATTCAAGTTTTCAATGGAAGCAGTCAGTCCAGTATCACTTTTAGATAGAGGTCATTGGTTGTAACATTTCCTTCTTCAAATATGTCACAGATCGTAATTGAAATATTGCATTTATGAAATTTTAATATATCTTTGATTGATCTGTAAGTGGTTATTTGCTGATAAATATCTTCATACATTTCCTTTGAAGCGTGATATTTTATAATGTGTCACCATTTTCTGATACAAAACAATTTCTTGTGTAATTTTATATAGGTGTTGGTTTCTTAGTTTAGGCAAACAGAAAATAAATGCTTTCTTTATCTGCCTTTCAAGTGTAATCCTTGTTTTCTATTGATACTATTTCCCGACAACTTTTGTATCGCCTCTCGATGAAAGATGTTATATTCTCCATTTTTCTGTGTTAAGTTCAACATGTTAAAATAATCTCCTTTGGACACCCTTGCTTGTACGCTAGAAACACCATGGAATTTTTGTTGTACGTCAGGAGTACGGCACGCCACAAACACGTACTCTAGGAGTACGATACACACACATACGCACACAACTCTACAAGAGGAAAGATTATTTGATTTGTTTAGCAAGTTTTGCTAATCAGCGACTTTTGAGTACCGGTACTACACGAATACCTCATTCAGATACACACTAAAAGTTTAACAGATACTGCAATTTTCCAGAAATTTCATTTCTAGGGGTTTCGAAGGAGAGCTGAAACCGGGCCATTTTTGTTGTCCAGGTCAGTTGGCCTGACCCGAACATAGGTGACCCAAAGACTCGATGACCCGATTGACCCGGTCTGGGAAATATCATTAACTGGAAATTTTGGAGTCGTATTTTTCGTGCTCTGGGTGTAACATTTCCGGTCCTGGTCACCCCTGAAAGAAACACTGTTCAAACGCAAGGAAATTATTAAAAACTCTGTTTCTTCCTTCAGGTTGCCGGTTATTAATCGGGTCAGGCTGGACCCGAATCCTAGATCTGGTGAGTGATGACTCGATCCGAAACTTTACCCGAAAGTTCCAATTGACTCGGTGACCGATTTCAGCTTTGTTAAAGTAAGTACTGTTCGATTCTTAATTTAATAAAATTGAATTTCGAAATCCAAGATGGTGGCAACTTAAATTCCCTACTCTTTCAAAAAAATCTTCCAATTTTCGACAAATTTCATTTCTGTGCCCTCTGAAGGTGTTCAGTTCAATTCGGAGATCAACAAATTTTAAGTTCAGAAATATAAGATTTGGAAATTTGAATATGAAAATTCAAGATGGTGGTAGCATAAAAGGGTTTAATTTTAAAATGTTACCGTGAAATTTGATTTCTAGTAAATGGGGGAAATATTCAGTTATGAAATCGAAAATGTTGAATTTCGAAATCCTACATAGTACCAGCCGAAAACATATCATTAAAAAAAAAAAAAATCAAATTTCGTTTAGGAATTTCGAAGGAGGCTGAGTTTGGTTCTGAATACAAAATTTTAATTGCTATTCCGAGCTAAGAGCATCCTAAAAATGCTTAATTATGAAAATTCCTATGATTTTCGTATATGAAATTTCCCGAAATATGCAGTTCTGAAGATGAACATCTTGAATTCTGAAATTCAAGATGGTTGCAGTCGAAAATGTCTTATGTTAGTTCCGAGCAATTACAGTATTTTCCTTTAATTTTATGTTTTCCTGTTTCGAAGGATGGTGAGGTCAATTTTTTAAAAATTCGAAATCAAAGTTTATTTTTGAGCGTTCGCCATATTATTTGCTACGCACTATCATTTTTCTGAAGGATCCATCTTCACTTGTTAAATAAGAAATAACAGAGTTACATTAAAAGTGAAAGGAAGAGCTGTATAAGCACAATTGTCCATGTTCTTATGTAATTGTATTTTTTAAAAATCTCTCTCTTGTAATGTGCTTTTGTGTGCTGAAGACAAAGAAGAGCTGGTAAACATCCTTTTTCCCAGTAGTATTTGGATAAATATCCATTTCTTTGAAATGTTTTTTAATCTTTTCGTTTCTAATAATTCATGTTTTCAGAACCGGATGTAACAGCTATTTTTTTTTTGTATGTGTGTGTATATCAACCAGCAGCGACTATAGAAATCCAACTCATACCACATTTCGGAAGTACCTGTCAACCCTTCGAAAGTTGCTATGGGAGACAATAAGTTGTGCAACTTCCCAGTAGAGGCGCTGTAGGCGGTCGCGTTTCCCACTGAAAAAGCCTGTCGAGAGGGTATGAGAGCGAAAAGAGAGATATTGGATGCAGACTAGAAGGTTAGGTAAGAGGAGTGTGTGTGTGCAAAAGAAAGAAAGAAAGAAGAGAGAGAGAGAGAGAGAATGGAGAGAGAATTTGGTTTTCTGAAAGCAAAAGCGAGGGGAGGAGTTAGCTGCTACTAAACAGAATTGAGATTATTAAAACCTTAATGACAACTGAAGAACTCACCTGGCAATACACCTCACTTCAAAACATTCTCGGACAAAGTTGTGCAACGTGTCAGGGGCGAGGGGGGGGGGTGGGGGGGGGGGGGGAGCAAGAAGGGGTGAAAAGAACCAATAAAGCGTACAGATTGAAGAAGGAAAGTGGGAAGAGGTGGAAATGTAACTAAATTAAGGGATCAAAAGGACATTGACGGAATCACAAGAAACAGATATTGTCCCATACTTTCCACTTTCGCTTTCGTGGATTCTTTTGATGAAATGAAAAATAACAGCTTTTATCAACTCACAAAATGCTACCTGTCTGTTTCTAATTTTAACGCAATTTATGATGTTTACTTGTGCTTTATATAATTTAATTAAATATTTGACCGTAGTGACAATTGTGGTTTAGTTAGAACTCGTTCACTGAAACAGAAACAAGTTGGCAAGACTAGAGACAGGGACGTAGACAGAGGGGGTGTCCGGACACCCCATCTGACTGCATCTAATTTTTTGCCAATCAAAAATTTGCTGACCGTAGCGGCAAGTTCCTCCTTTCAAAGCGAAAACTATTTTCTCTTAACATTACAGCGACAAGTCCAATTCAAAAGGAAACATGAATTTTTGACAATATTCGTGCATACTAAACTTCTTGGTCTAAAGATAAATTTTATCTCCTGGAACAAATTGACCAAATCATTTGAAGAAGCGAAATATTCCAATTTTTTCTGTAACGTAAATTGATTCCCAATATCTACACAGTCAAAAGTTGCATGCACATCCCAGTACTGTAGAAAGATGAATCATTACGTCATTCGTATCAGGACCACTGCACCAGTCCTTAAAAGAAGTTCAGGATATTTTTCTTGTTGTTTTCCATATCTGTTAGAATGGAATATTCTTCTTTGAATCATACGTTAAATTAAATCCTCCCCTTGCTTATAGAAATCCTTTCACAATTATAGTAAGAGCTAGAAGTAATTGAAAGGAAAGATGGCGGCAAGTGGGTAGGAGACTGCAAGTCGGGCTTCAGGTTTTAAAAATATTTAGCAACTAATAAGAACTAAGGAAATTAAGGAAATATTGGCTTTTGAAACTTGGAAAAATAACCAAGTTTCCATTTTAAAGATTTTGATCTAGAAACGTTAGAGGCTAGCGAATCTCTAAGCAAAATGAATTATTATTAACTAAAATAGCAGGTTATAAAACGAAGTACAAGGTACTTTTCATTTGAAAACGATAGTATTTACAATGACAATTAATCTTATAATGCAATCATTTTACAAAATTATTTTTACCGTTGCATTTCAATAAAAAAAGATCTGACAAGTGGGTAACTTCACTAAGGAAATGTTTTGACAATTTCAATTTCAACAATTTATTTCAATGTTTCAGTACATTATGATGCTATTTGCTATTGAGATGCTCGCTTTTGTTTCTAGAGTGATTTGGAATCACTACGAAAATACAGAAGTCAGAACTACCAACAAGGTGGAGGGATGGCATTTCAAGTGGAGCAGACGATTCTCCAGGCATCATCCAAACATATTCATGTTCACTGAACAACTGAAACACGAGCAAGCGGAGAACGAGACCGTCATGAAGATACTCGAATTAGGCCACCAGGGAGTAGCTCAGAAAAAAGAAGTGGAAACGAGTGAATGATGGACTAGGTGTCCTAAGAAACAGACTTAGAAATGATGAAATAGATATATTTTCATTTTGGATGCGGTGTCATGTTATATCTATCTAGAAGGTTATATTTGCTGGATACTTAAGGATCCTTAATTCGCCTAAAATGGCGGACTCATATCTTATCGTTTTTCTGACATAATTTGATGAGATAATTGGTTAGGCAAATTGAGAATTAGGCGAATTTCCCCCACTTCGTTGTCAACCAGTCAGTACCAATGGTCAGTCAGGTACATACCAATTGTCGGACACATGTCAAGAGGATGGGAAATGTCCATAAAGAGAAGTACTTTTAAATTTAAAAAGCAGAGTACTTTGCAAACAAGGCCACCTCGGGACTCCTCGTACCGTTACTCATGACAGAGTGCTGACGTCAGTTTTTTTAACGTTTTCGCTATCAGGTGTCCTTACTGTACGCGGGTTGCAAGAGAGAGAGAGAGAGAGAGAGAGAGAGAGAGAGAGAGAGAGAGAGA
>JAGDQP010006770.1:0-20805 GCA_022664845.1 Lepisma saccharinum | reverse complement strand
GAGAGAGAGAGAGAGAGAGAGAGAGAGAGAGAGAGAGAGAGAGAGAGTGTTGCTGCAATACGTGAGGACACAACAAAGACAAATGCACAGACATGTGTAAAATTAAGGTGTAATTATGGTCTGATCTAAAATCAGAGTTCGTTAATAGCGTGTGGCAAACATAGTACGTTGGTAATGTTGAATAAAGGAAGCTTTTTACTGGAATCATCACTAATTGTTGTATTTAATACCACTGCAATTTATGTCAGAGTTTGTATACACATTAGGAGCAGTAACGAATTCGAAAGAGGATGCATGTTTGGGTAAATTGGCCCTACCTGTGAAACATATGATCCGGATAAGACGGAACATGCTTCTCTCATAGTAAACCATTATAAATCAATATTTGAAGTTACTGTTGGTATACATAGATGGATTAATTACCACGAATTAATGAATAATCATGCTTTGGTAAGAAACAAGAAATAATTAGAAGTTAGCTCTTTACTTCGAAAATACCCAAAGACTCACTAAATCCGTTTCCTCAATGGTTGTACTAAATGTATCATTTCCAAAAATGTTGGCCTAAATTCGAAATTTTGCATAACATATTGATACAATGATATTGATATTTATAATCTTTGTGGATTCTTTTTTCGCGCTTAATGTTTGTCAATTGGCTTACGAACAGGAAAGGGACGGACAAGGATATGAGGAAGGAAGCGTCTACAGTTTTGTTAACAGGTACCAACCTGAGAAAAGCCTGGTAAAACTAATGGAAAACCGTAAGAAAATCCCAATCATGATGGCCGGCAATTCAATTTAATGTCTGTGTCTTCAGTATTGAGGAATGTGGAAAGTAGTGGTGCAAGGAAAGGGATAAAGAAGTTCAAAGAACAATTGAAGACTGGAATTTGGAAACACGCAGCATGCAAAAAAAGGTTCTTAAAAAGAGTTACAGATTTCTGTGGCAAGCGTGATGGGTATTACTATAAATCAGTAGACTTAAAAGTTTGGCTTCATTGTAAGAATTGTCAATTGTGGCATCATGAGAACTGTTTCGAATATAGGAAGTCCATAAGCCAAAGGATACAAGTGAACTTTGCGAATAAAATAAGTTCTAGGTACCGCAAAATTGTCATATTTTGTACATAGAGACATGATGTCCCAAAGTTTCTCTGTACAATTTATGACGATTTTGTGTCCCATATTTTTCGGATTATATATAAAAGATCACCTCGAACTTGTTTTATTCGCCAATATCACTTGTATGTCGACTTCTAGAGTCGACATGTTAGGTGGTCGTGTGGTGTATGCAGAGTTTATATTAGAAACCGATAAGTTTCACCAATGATGACATTATATAGGTTTCACCCGCTGTTTCAAACACAGGTCATCCATCCCCATTGTGTCCTTCCATAATAATATTTCTATAGTAATGTTTAGATATTATTTTGTTAAGACAAATAGATTTCACCAATGCCGACATAAAACGTCATCGTTTTCACGAAGTGATGAATGCTGAAGATATTTATAATTGAACATTCGTCACTTCGTGAAAACAGCTACGAATATAAGTTTCGTCCACTCTTTCAAATACAGGTGCTCTTATGATCATATTTCTGCAGAAATATTTCGTTAATATTTCATTAATTAGAAAGTGCACTTTGCGATCATCTTTGTACACGATGATTTTTTAAAATGGCCGTATAAGAAAGACTAATAATTATATCTTTTAAGTTAAATTTACGCAATTTTACAGAAGTGTTTGAAAGCGAAAGGTTTGGGAAAATTGAAGTTATTTATAAGTTTATATATATATATACATGAGCTCCTGCGTAGCCTAGTCGGTAGCGCGCTCGACTTCAGTGCAAGCGGTCCCAGCGGTGGGGGTTCAAAAATTTATGTGTTGACCCAGCATTGTGAGGACAATTGGGGAGCTGCTGTGAATAAAAGACAGTGGCAATCACAGTGAGAGCTTCGGCTCTCCTCTCCCAACCCGTCTGGTCAGCGTGGGAGCAGTAGACCAACTCCTCCCTTCGGGGAGAGGTCTCATCCACTAGTGGATTGAATATGGCTGTGATTTATTATATATATATATAAATGTATGTGTGTGTATATTTGCGTAGTTGTTCATGAAGAACTGATATTTCGTTTCACATTATGTTTCATTTGTCCCCTATTTGAGCATCTGGCAGAAAATTGCAAAATAGTACACCTACACCCTTCTGCTTTCGACGCGACGATATCTATCCTTTTTAAATTAAACTAGATCTAAGCATTATATGCTGTTAAAAGTACTGTTAAATTATTAGGAAGAAAAGAAACATGTGAATTTAGCATCACAACAAAACTAGATAAGAAGTTACCACTTATCGGTCACAAAACAATTTGCGCACACTCTTAATTGGCATATGCAATTTGCAAACAGTTTTTTTTATCAGCATCTGACTTTTACCCATTCCACTTGGTAGAGTTGCCAAATTTTCTATACCTTTAATGAAAGGGTCATCTTATACACTGAAAGTTGTATTAGGTGTTCAAATTACATAAAGTTGTTCAAGTTATAGTCATTTACCTAACCAATCACCACTGGTATTCATGTTGAAATGAATAGCTTGCTTATTCCAACCAATCACCGTAATGAATTCTAGTAGTCTCGGAAGTAATACCGGCGGTCGGATAGATGATAATGGGATGAATTGGTGGAACGAAGAAAGTGGGAGGAAACGGGAGTGCCCTAAGAAAACCCACGCACACGGTGTTTGTCCACAACAAAATCCACATGGCTAGGATCTTTGCCCCTAGTGACGGCGCGGCGATTGCCTATTGAAAGTAAAGGCAATGAGCTCCCATTATTAAAAAAAAGATAGGGATACGCCAAATCCAACAGGAAATAGGTTAGGACAGGTTAACGATGTTAGTAATGTAAACAAGGCATTATGAACAGTAGCGCAGATGCTGGCTTCGTCTGAAAGCAGCCTAAGGCCGGCTTTTCATAAGTGTGCTAGCCGTGTGCTTTGCTAGCGATTTGGTTGAGTAGCCAGTAGAAACACATGATCAAGTATTTCTGTTGACTCTTCATTGAAATCTGGAGCAAAGATCTCGCTCGTAGCGCGTACATGAAAAGTCGGCCTAAGTTGAAGTTAAAAAAAAAATATGCATTCTTTTCTTGAGTATTATGGAAAGTTGATGATAATAATAAAATTGACAAAGGGATTTACTTACAAAGGAAATTCTCTTTCTTTAAAAGAATTGAAAGGAACATCTAACACTCTAGTCAATATAAAGGTGAAATCAAAGACCTTCAACTGAGACAGGTTCTTTCCTATCTTCTTTTTTCTAAAAGGAAGAAAAAAAATGAATGTCTATGGAATATCTTGAATTATATTGTCTGCATTTTTTTAACTTATAAAAGAGTTTGCTCAATGGACTTTTAAAAATACAAATAAAAGATATCACGCTAACAAAAGTTCTTCTTTGGCGATATGAATAACAGACACGAGCTTTATTATATTTCCAGGAGGGCTTTCGCTTCTCTTCCAATTCTCACTGATCTCAGGGGAACCCTAAAAAAAAATGTACTAGGAATTTAGTAAGGATTCGACTTCAAAAAGAGCAATAATGAAAGACATGTAGCTTGTGGGAGGAGGGGCACCGTTATATATGGTGCATTCCAGCGAAAAGTGGACATTGTCACGACAAAATGAAACTTTTTATTTTGTTTTAAGTAATATCACGTTTAGCACGCACAAGTATCCAATATCCCAGAAACATGTTGTTTTCAGCCCTGAGTTACGTCATGTGGCAGCCATGTTGTTTGTTTAACACATCTCGGAGTTAAGTTCCTGTTGTACATATTTTTTTACCGTATTTACGCTGGACACCACCACTAGCACAAGGTTTTGAAAGAATTTGGTATATGTGCATATTAAATGTAAGTATCGCATATTAATAGTTCCGCAGACAGATAAATTCAAAATATTCCGTACGTATATATATATTTTTGAGGTAGTTTATCTTGTTACGTCCGTTACGAAATCACCAAAAAATTAACGCTGCTTCTAAACCAGCGGCTACTTTTCTAGAATAGCTGATCAACTTCCAATGGTTGTCGAGTGTAATAAATTGCTGCAGCCAAACCATAGGAAAGTAAGATAACAACTGAGAAAAGAGCGTAACGGACGTAACACTCTAGCCTATATACAGTGTATACCACGTAACAACGACACGTTCATTGAACGTTGTTACTTTTACAAGCAAAAATCTCACAGATTGTCATCGACGTGCATTAATACATATTGCCCTTGTTTGTATGGAACGTTCGTCTTTGCGTCAGAACAAATGTATGCAAAGATTACCAACCATAATGATACGAACATTACAAAATAGCGAAGGGCAAGTTTGCGTAGGTTGCAACAAACTTACAAATATATTTCTACATTTTATAATAATTGTAGGAATATTATTAGCACATAATTGTCAGATAATTAACAGGATTGAATGCATGTTTATATATTCTATTGTAAGCTCTTTTTATTCTTGATTTTATTCTCTGGCTCTCTTCCCATCAGGCCAATCTGCAAACATCCATAAATCAGCTTTTCCATGGTATTATATTTGTTTGTCCAGGTCTTCTGGAAACTAATTTTTAAGCATGAACTATAAATGTTAGTAGTCCTGTATAAATCTGCTCTATTCTAGGGTCCTGAGATGTTTCATGAATGTGTATCTTCAAATAATGCATGTTATAATTTATATTATTCCACATGATCACAAAAAGCCTATTTCTGACTCGCTTAAGTAACATAGTCATACTCTGTTTTTTATGTGGAAACATGGGAAAACGGCAAATTAAGCAGCATAAAGAAAAAGAGGATAGATTAGAAACAAATGAAGAGAAGAAAAGCAGCAATAAAGAAAAATGACAGATATTACAGACCAAGATTTAAGCGGGTTGCAACAAGGCACACACAAGTATGTACGAGAAAAGAAGGAATGCAACGGATGAAATAATGGAGAAAACTAAATAATTTTGCAGTTATAATATAATTTCCTGACCAAACTCTTGAATCCTACAGTACATAACAGTGTCAAAAATAAAAAAAATAAAAAAAAAGAGAAAGAAATATGCGATGATTAAAAAGATACTAAAATCAATATTGTAGAAACGTTAAGTATTTTCAAGAAAGAACACCCAAATATTACACTAGAAAAACATCATTTACTGCTCTCTAAGTAGATACGTTTATCCACTGATGCAGATCAGAATATTTACTGCTATCGTTTTACAAAATATATTTGGAGTCTAGTCAAATTCTGACATCACATGTAGCGTTCATTACTAAATCTTTGTGTACCGGGGGTCCCAATTTAGTGTTATGCGAATGTTACATTTATGCAGATGTTAAGTAGAAGTGGAACAACTTACAGTTTTTTGATCAATTTATTCGGGACATCTCGTTTGAAGAGATCACCGATTTACCTATAAAACAACGGAAATAGAAAAGTTCTCACATAAATGAGTTTACTTGATGCATTTGAGGAATTGTCAAGATAACACTAAAACGAGGTGTAATGCATTCATTGCTAAAACACAACTTTACGTAGTCACAAACAACGATCAAATTTTGATGAGGATGAAACAGCGATGCCCATATTCAACAGTCGTAAGCCGCCCTCTGAATCGAAGAGGAGTTAGTTTATCCTGAGTAATGACTTAAAGCATGATAAAATTTCTGTACTGATGTACAATAAAGGTATCTGGAGTGTACATATTGTAGAAAGATCAGCACAAATATAAAGTCCTACATGTGTGTTCCCATGATGCAACTGGGTAGTTCAAGAACCTCTACAGTTCGACAATAGTTTGAAATATCAGTTGAAAAAAGTTATATGGACTTTGTTTGCCATGTTTCGCACGGTAAGGGACCATATATGGTGTTAGTGGGGGGAAGAGATTGTGGAAAGGGCGGTACTAAATCGTATCTTATAACGAAAAATTTTAGTCAATAATGCATGGAAATTTTGTAACGTTACAAAGAAAGATGCTGAAGGTAGGCTATACCGTATGTCTCAGAAATAATGGCGCTAGTTTTGGGAGTTGATTATTTACATTGAAACAATAAAAACGTTCCTGTGATGAAATTTCGAGGCATGAATAGTTTCGGAGCTAAAGAAACTCAAAGTTACGGCGACATCGTCACAAATGACGTCATAGATCGACACATAGTGAAGTAAACAGCTTCGCAAATGATAGTTCAAGTAGAAATCAATGAACGTATTCAAGATATTTTTATGATTGGAAAATTCATCTTAAAGATGATTTCTATGCCCTATTAAACCATTTATTTCTTTGACAATGAAATCTTTACATTGCAAAAACTGTCTATGTGGTATTCCCTCAATCGTAAACATTGCTTAAATGGATGTATCGGGTACTACATCGAATGCAATTTTCCCTAAGGACTGAAAAAGTCGTGTCCAATCCGTGTCACGTCCGTTAAGAAAATTTAAAACTTTGTAATTTGTAAACAATCGAATTTCCGGTAGTATTTTTTTATTGCAATAAAAAATTCTTCTATTAAAGCAGACTACGGAAAACATTTTCTTTTCTTTCTGTGATGAATCTATCAAGAGTTATAAAGACTTGCTTCAAAAGAGTCTCAGCCTTGCGCTTAATCGGGCACCGCCATGTTATGACGTAATCAGTCTTCCGACTGCTTGTCATTGACATACAAATGGTATTTGATTTGTTAGTATTGTTTAAAAGATATAACAAAAATGGATCGAAAGAAATAGTATAAGTGGTGAATAGCGTTTCTGTATGCCTTAACACGTCATTTAGTCCGTTTTATTCATTTAAAATTGATTTTTACTTTTAGTACTTTTTAAGATATTGATATAGTTTGGTAGCTTCAACACTAATTTATAGCAGCTCTTTTTTTTTTCATTTTCATGATTAAATCATAAGATATCTTCTAATAATGCTCTTTAGAACTCTTGTATTTAAAAATAATTACCTCTTTTTCCTGTAAAAAAATGTGGGTTTTTACATCCGACAATCGTATACTTTTTTAATGAATGGTAGTGAAGTATTTTTCAAGAACTTAAAAGCACGTGAATTAATAGTACTCGTTACTGCCATCTGTTAACAATTTAACGTACTTGTAGGCCGTGAATATATTGAATAGTTTTAATATGTCATTGCATAAAATAATAATAAAAGCATATAAGAAACAAAAACGTAAATTGAAACTTTCACATTGAAGTTACTCTTGCGTTTCGTGAAGTAAAATAAAACACGGCCATTGATAGGATTCGAACAGCCTTAGGTGAAAGTATAAAAAATTGAAAATTGCATGCGCTAACCAACTGAGCTAAATTTACAAGGTATCAACAGTAGCACGAACGATCGATAAGAAGAACATTGCAAGTTAAGACTGCCCCCTGTCTATGTTTCGAGCAATTTCTGTTATTAAAAATATGTTTTGGTGTTTAAACTTATTCAAGTGTGTTCTGCAGATTTGTACATTAATTATTTCGTTAAGTGATGAAGTAAATGTTCTTTCTCTTTTTTTTTTTGTTTTCAAACTTCTGAATAAGGAACGTAACATAGGGAGAAGTATATAACTACGGAAATACAACGGATTGATTACGTCAAACCAATCAGAGGATGATTTTCGTTGTATGACGTAGGAGATTGAATTCTCAGTATTTAATGCTATATTTCTACGTAACGGAAAACCGTAACGCTGAAATGTAAAAAAAACATTATATATTATTTAATCCGATGTACACAAACAAACTGTAAAATATATAAGGACGGGGAAAACGGAAATGTCCATTCAAGATGCAACCGTATATATATATATTAAACAGAATACAAATCAATTCATGACCTACATTTGAGGAAAGTTTTAACTTTGAGATGTAGCATTAACTTTATAAAAGACATACATAAAAGTGTAACAGTGCTGTGCGGATGTTGCGTCCGTTACGCTGGAATGCATCATATATATATAGGTATATATGTTTTAATAATCCCTTTTAGTTACTGACGCGATTGAATATGATGTTAGCAGGCATTCAAAATCAAATATTTTACAAGTTTATAAAAAAAAATATATATCGCACAAAAACTGCTTTTCTTTATCGCTTCCTCTTATTTATTTTGTATACAACGTTACAAACCATTTCAATATACGCAGACACAAAGGAGATATAGAACTTTTTACAAAGGGATTCCGATAGCCATTTCTAACATACACCGACGTATACATGAATGAGAGAGAGTCCAACATTACAAAGACAGTAGTGAAATTTTAGAGAAACCTCTTTCCTTGTCATAATAATACAGAAAAAAGAACGTTTGATATCCTTACCATCCCACACCCTCTTCCTACACTCTATTTGCGTCTATGAAACGATCTTTTGTGCGAAATAGCGCTGAGGGCACCCCAGGTGGTCATATTATTACCTCGAGTGGAATGCAATAAAGGACGTTTCGACATGTTTGCCATTGTTCTCCTGTGGCTAGCAGGTGTGCTGGATCAAAGATAAAAGACATGTAGAAAGATCGTTGTCAACGAGAGAGCAAGAAAGATAATGTTTCGGTAGCGAACTAATTTGTAAGTTGTGATGCTAGGAGATTAACCTGCGTCAGGGGGATTGGTCTTTAATAGGGTGACCAGAAATTTGTTGACAGAAAAGAGTATAACATATATGGCTACTTTAAGCCGTGCATACGAGC
The DNA here is from genome assembly GCA_022664845.1 of Lepisma saccharinum. NCBI lineage: Eukaryota > Metazoa > Arthropoda > Insecta > Zygentoma > Lepismatidae > Lepisma > Lepisma saccharinum. The sequence goes on along the minus strand of JAGDQP010006770.1, from coordinate 12,074 downwards.
ATAACATATACAAGTAAGATTAAATCTGGTAATTACTACGCGATAACGTCGCGGACTTCGGATCAGCAATGGGTAGGCACGTGGGTACGAATCCCGCTGCCGACCATCCTGAATGAAGTTTCCCAGGGTTTCACCACCTGAATGCGGAATGGTACCTTAAGTAAGACCCTGGCCGATATCTTCCACAGTCTTCACCTACCTCAGCCCGACCTGAACCAAAGATGCCAGAAGGTCTTAGATAAATTTAAAAGCAGGCATGAAATGAAAAAAAAATATGTTATATTCTATCTTTGTGTCTCCACAGAAGGTTAAAATATAGAACACAAGCTTTTGCTATATCCTCCCGTTCATTTTTTTTTTTTTTAATTTTCCAATCCGAAACTGCTTCGACTTACTTCTCTTATTGATTCAATTGTAAGCTGCTGTTTTTATTTCTTTTACATTCTTCTAGGCTGTGCCATCATTTAATCATCTCCCCGACTCCCCTCATATGCAGATTTCACCTAACGTAGAGACCTGCACGGGCCGGGCCAGCTCCGCTATTTCTTTCTGCCGGGCCGGGCTTGGGCGGGCCAACACTGCTTTCTCTTCAGGTCGGGCCTGGCTCGGGCCGATTAATTGCACTTCTTTAAAGCAGTTCAATAATTATTGACTTTCGGTAAACGATAATTGGAATAAAGCCAAACGTTGAAGTTTGTGTGCACGCCACGTGGAGTGAAAGGTATTACAAACAATGCAATATTTATATTTGGTGTGCTTAGCGGCTCCATTTTCGCTATAGAGGATTAGTTGTTCACCGGAGCGTTGACTCCAGTCGGCAGTCACACGAGTGACTGAATACCCTTCCCTCAATAAATAACAAAAGACAGTATGCGTGTTGAAACTTTCTCTGATGGTCCGTGTCAGTACCTGAATATTGTCAATCCAACCACTGGATCCCAAGGGGTGAACAGTCAGAGTTGTCGTCTTGATATAAAAATGAAAGGAAACCGCACTCTTTGTTCTTCTCTCCACTTCAGCGACACGCAGGAAGAAATGGTGGATGAAGTCAGGGTTGCAGTCTAATACGGTGTTAAATACCGTGCAAATGTAGGTCTTGCGGGTGGGGTCAAATTTCTGATAATTTGTTTTGTAAATAAAAGTTATACTTTGACCAGCTACTTCTTTGCTGGATTTAAGAAAATTGCGACTACAAGTAATCCTACTGTTCAAAGCGAAAGGATTATTTCGATCCTTTGTGTTAGAAATAAATTGAAACGGCAATCCTGTAGAATGATTAAAATGACTAGCATATCTAAGGGCATCACATTGTTCAAACACTCACATAGGCTTGTATGCATTATATTATATTATTATTATTATACCAGATACAAATATATTGGGGCTCGAGGCAAAACTTTTAAAACTTATCGGGCCGGGCTGAGCCACAACTTCTAAAGCTTTCCGGGCCCGGGCTGGATTGGGCTTGGGCCGAAAATTTCGGCCCGTGCATGTCTCTTTCTTAGAGAAATTAGCAGATACTACAAAAATGACTAGGATAATATGGATAAATCGCCACAGCAGTTCAAGCGATCTGGTGATATTGACACATTAGCTTCATAGTAAAAAAAATATATATATATACTTGAAAGTTCAGTACGTTCACTCTTCCCCTAATTAGATTCGATGGTGTTTAACTTTTAACTACTTTTTTTTTGTATTGGGAATTCAGAAATGTGCAAGAAATTCAATTACAAAATACGTTTAAAGTTATAAAGATAAGGAAAAAGAGTACAATTGGAGGTATTTTCGAATGGAAAAGAGTGTAGAGTATCTGAACCTCTGAAAGAGTATAATACTCTTAAGAAGAATATATCTGGTCACCCTATCTTTGATCATGTCCATCCCATAAGTTGAAAGTTCTGTTTCTGGCTAAGTTCTTAAATATTTAAGTAGCGCAGAGGGTTCTAATCTCCCTAGTGTACATGTTTGTCAACGTGTGGACTGTCAATTATAATTTAAATATGTACTTCGCGATCTGCGAGGTATGATCAAAATGTACAGTGAGTGTTTAACTGCTTTTAAACATTTTCTTTCAGGAGCTGAACTAGGAAATTTTGGCTAAAGCCCGTCACAACTTAAGGATGACATCCCCAGCGATCGTTCTTTCGGTAACAAGGATGAGGAAGGTAACGCCCAGAGTCTTAATTGAGGTCCACTCATATTCATAGAAAACAAAATAGCACTGTGATTCAACTAATAATCGCGGAGACTCCGGTCACTTGATAGCATTTGAGACACTGATACATTCATTTTATAAGATAGGTTGGCAACACTGACAATTGGGTGCTTTGGGACGGGAACACCATAGTATTTTTCTATTGTTTCGAATAAAGTTTATGCCAAATTTAGTGCAGATACATCTAACAGTATGGAAGCAACTTGAAAAATTGAATATGAATGTTCTCAAGCAGTTCTCAACACTAACAAATGGGACATCTGGTCAACACTGTTCCTGTAGCTCAAAGCAAGTTTAGCAAAGATCCTGCCAACGACACCAAAGCCACGTATCTACACGCTGTAGTTCATGAGATATATTTTTAGGGTACTGGTTGGGAACACTGACAACTGGGGTGATTGGGGACGGAACCCCCACAATATTTTTCTATTGTATCGACTAGTGATTATGCCAATTTTGATGTAGATAACGGAAAGGAAGCAATTTGAAACTTTGAAGTTTTAATGGAACAGGTAGGCAACACTGACCTGTTCGACCAATCAACTAAAACCTTTGGAACGGCAGTTCAACCACTTTTGTACAGCTTGTGGTTCCTGATTTTTTTTTTTTTTTTTTGACACGAATGTACAGACGCAGAGACTGAGCGAGATTATAAGGCCCCGTTTTGTTAACTACGCTATCGAATGACGTAAAGGGGCAGTGGGAAATTTTGTAAGTTCAAACGATTGCATATAATGTAACGAAATCGAACTAGAATTGAATTCATATTTAACACTACCGCCATAGTACAGCAATATCGGCCGATATGAGTAACAGGCAATTTGTGATTTCGAAAGATGTAAATATCGAATGGCAAGCACTTTTGTCGATATTCCGATATTGATGCCGATTGATAATGATGTTGATTACTGAGAGGAATTTACTGTTTTAATCAACGGAATTACGTATTTTTTTTTTACAGTAGTTGTAGAAAAAGTGTTATCTTGTTTACATTCTGTATTTATTCTATTACGCATCTTATTTTCTCTTCTTCAATTTATAGCTGAAAATTTTCTCATTTACGACCGGATTCGAACCTGCAATCTTGTGTATGTTGTCTTATCCACTCTGGCACGGATCCAACCAGGAAGCAGATTACGTCAATTACGCATTTCATGAACTGAAAAAAAAAAAGGAATGTGGTGACATTGACAGGCTTTTCACTACAAAATGACTTTAAGCAGAGAGCATGTAGACGTTTTATAAACGTTATTTTGGTATAAGACATGTCATTTCTCCATTATAGAGACATTCTGAATGAAGTCGCTTCTCATGTTTCAGAAATAGCTTTGAATGTCCAAATATCATACCACGCCAACGTAGATCGGTGTTTAGTCAGAACAGCCAACCATGATTGGTATCCGCGTTATTGGCTCAGTATAAACCCGATATCGGCCCGTTATCTTTGCCACAACTTGATTTTGAAGTGGGCCTATACGTTGTTTCAATATTACCACATTTACAACTTTTTTTCGGCCATTTTCTATGATCTGAGTGTACTATCCCTACATTTGCCTGGTGAAACAGGAAAAGACTGGAAAATCTAAGTCAGGGTGAACGGCAGCGGGACTTGAACTAGCGTGCCGCCTTGTTGCATTATGTAATAATATTGTAGTATTAGAAAGTGGAGGAGACATTAATATCCAAATTAGTTGAAGTTATTAAGGTTAGGTTTCATGATTAGTCTGGGTTCTTTTCCTAAGAACATTTCAGTTAATATGTTAGCCTTCTAATATAGTATTACACTACACACAATGTTTTAAAATATGCAATTACTGGATGTATTATGTTTAGTTAGCTGACAAATATGTTATACAAAATAAAATACCATCTGCCGAATCGAGTAGTCATTATTCAAATACAAATTGATTGTGTGTATATTACCATCACTTGTATTTATGAACATATTATGTGACATTGCTCCAGTCTATTTCTATGTCAAATTGTATTTACGCGCAGTTGATAGACTATGTAAAGAAACTCGTATTTTCAGTTATATACCTATTTCAATAAAAAAATAGTTTTGTTCGTTCCAATGTAAATCATTTGGAAATGAGCGTCTCATAGCAGTAAATAATCCCAGAATCAAGAACCGAAGACGTCGTCAAAGTGTTCCAGTGCATTTATCACAGTTCCAGTTCCTTCCTGAAATACCTAATGGGTTTCTGTTACACGATTCCAGTGATTTTTCTTGTTCTCTACATAGAAACAAGGGAAGGGGGAGATCAAGTGAAGTTTTTTTTTTTGTTAAAGTGAAGAAGGGATCTTTCAATCCCTGACAATGAAACGCATCTAACCTAATCAATAACCCGCCTTCGTTCGCTCGGTATTACGTGTGTGTGTATTCTTAAAAGAGCATTGCGAAATGTTTTTTTAAGGGGAAAAAGTAACGGAAGGTGAAGTGCCCCAAACCAAAATAGATCTGAACGGTAATGGAACTTAGGACAAGCGGGTTAAAATGTTCGAAATACGTAAAATAACTATTATCACCACAAAAGGGATGTCCGTATCAACTGGAAGGTACCGATATAGGGCTGGAATATTGGTTGAAGCGTACAAAAAAGTGTATTTTTTAACATTCAATCAAAGGAAGTCATTTCTGTTTCACTTTCGTCTTGGAATAAAACACTGCCGAGTTGTAACATCATCTCTAACACCGCAGCACGACTTATCAGGTACGTATTTAGGGGGTCTGGACCCCCGAAATTCAATTTTTTTTTGTAAAATGAATGTAATTTTTCCTATTTTACAAAATAAATTGAATTTCGGAAAGTACAGATCCCTTAAATACGTCCCTGACGAGAAGTACTGCCATGTGGAAAGTGACGCTACAACTCGGCAGTGTTTAATTCCAGGACCAAAGTGAAGCAGAAGTGACTTCTGTTGTTTGAATCACAAAATATACACTTTTTGTATACCTCGACCAATATTCCAGTCCCTATCTCGGTACCTTGAAGTTAATATGAGAAGCTAATCTTTTGTATATGTTCTCTCTATAGGGCGTAGATTCTCCTAGCGAAATTTCAGTGTAGGTTTCGATATGATCTGATGATTGATGGTCTCCTTGTTAGACAGACGAAGGTTCCGGATGGTCAAGATGGTCACCGGGTCAAGATTCCATCATTGGGTCGCTGGGTCATTTGAGTGAGTCTGGTCATTTGGGTCAAGTCAAGTTTCGGAGCGGGTCATCTATGTCTGGGTTACCCAAGGTCACCAAAGTGACCCTATTTTAGCTCTGATCTAAACAACGATTTAGTCCACACAGAAAAATGCCGCTGAGCAGTGTGACGCAGAAAACTCTGTACTCACGGTACAGCACGTGGCGGCATTGACTCCAACTGTAACGTCCATATGCATCACGGTTAATTTTTGAGTACATTCTCGTATCTAGTCATCACATGTTTAGACAGCAAGGAACTTGAATAATACAGGACCTTATTAAATGTAGGAACCTCATACAAGAAATCTTGTATACTGTTGCAAAGGGGAAAGAAAACTTTAATTCAGGTTCATAAAAGTATTTTTATTATCATTTTTACAATTGCGTAACATCACATTGTTACGTAGTAACATTTCCTTTGAGTAGAAGAATACTAATATATCTTCTAAACAGAACTGTACACCAAATACAATAATTATACAGACAGTAATTGTTCCTCTTATTAGCATAATATCTACTGTTAGTTGTAATATAAAATTTACATCTAGCTCAAGGACAACCAAACTACGCTACTACGCTTATTTTTTTTCTTAATGCTCAATATTTTTACATAAATATTTAATACATATATATACAAATGTAAATATGTCAAATTTGGTTCAAGATGTTATACAATTTCCTTTCCGTGCTCAAGAGAATTATACTGACTAGATTGAGAATCTCTGTAATATATAGTCCAGCATTCGCAAAGCTGTTCCCAGTAACAATAAACTAAGAATGGTACACAGTAAATGAATTGCTGTGTTAATTCAACACAATGCGGTGTCCCAGCGTGACTACCACCTTTTTATGTTAAATCAACACAACACACGGTGTTAATTTCGGTACTGGGAAAAATATTTACAGCTGCAGTAAGGTCTGAACATGGGTTGTTGAGTTAGAAGTCCAATATCTTACCGTCTAGGCTAAATCGCCAGACAGGAAAACACTAGATTCAAACATAGGCCTATAGAGGATTAAAAAAAAAAAAAAAATGGTGCTGAACCCCAAACACAAACAAAGTTACTCTCACGAAATTTACCATGATTTAATCACTTTTCCATTTGTCAATTGGGACTCAGAATTCCCATTCATTGAGAATATATTCCATTTGTATGAAAGCAAGCGCAGCATTTGACATGCTGTTACGATAAGAAAGCCGTAATGCTGGTCGAGTGTTTGGCTGTTGCCATCTTGCTTGCTTTCATAGAAATGGAATGTTCTCAATGAATAGGAATTGTGGTTCCTAACTGGCAAATAGGAGGTGATTAAACTATGGGATAAGTCGTGCAAGTAACATAGTTTGTTTTGGGGATTCAGTAACATTTATTTGATGCCCTACACTATTTGAATCTATAGTGTAGTCGTTTAATTCAAATGTTGTTCAGTAAATATCGTTTGCATCTAGTGCTTTTTCTCTCTGACAATTTAGCAAAATCGGTACTCGACTTCTGACTAATCAACCCATGTTCAAATCTCGCTGCAGCCGTAATTTTTTATTTTTTATTCCTAGTATCGAAATCAACACCGTGTGCTGTGTTAACACACAAACAGTCACGCTGGTAGACAGCATTGTGTTGAATTTACACACCTAAGTTTTGCAACGTACTCATTTATTGTAACCATCAACATTCTTTTCAAAAGTACGGAAAAAAAAAATCTGACTCTGAAGTGTCCTGAAATCCAACCTGGATTTCCTAGTTGGCAGCCTTGCCGATTGGTTTCAGTTACGCATAGTAAGATATTAATCGCCATTGTTTTGTGATATTTATTCTGTATTTCAAAATTAGTTTGAATGTCTAAACTATGTGATGCAGAAAATAATCGAACTCCTATTCTGTCACTTGGAAGAACGAACTATAAGTCACAGAAAAAACAAACAAAAAAAAAAAACAACTGATATGTTATTTTTGTTGTTCCCTGAAATTTTCTCTGGTGAAGAAATAAAGTTTTGAGAAAGATTTCCCGACTGAAACGGCACGAGATGACCGGAGAAGACTGCATAATGAAGAACTTCACAACCTGTATGATTCACCCGACAGTATAAGAATAATGATAACACGACGGCTAAGATGTGCAGGCCGTGTAGCTCGAATGAGTGAAAAACGAAGACAGTATAGCTTCGTAGTTGTAAAACTGGAGGGAAAGAGGCCGTTGGGAAGACGGATACGTCGTCCGGATGACAACATGAGACGAAATCTTCGAGAAGTAGATGTTCAAGACGAAAACTGGCTTGATGTTATCGAGGATAGAACCCAATGGCGAATGTTTTCTACTGCGGCGATGAACTTGCGAGTTCTGTAAGCCACAGAGCTAATTAATTAAGAAAATAAAGTGTTGAAGTTTGCGAGAAAGTGAAAAATGTAAGTACTTTTCTACGTAGTTAAACTATGACTAATTACTGAAATGAACCTAAACAGATGACGAACATACGAACAGACAAACAATCGAAAAATCTATCAGTATATACAGTAGAATGAATTCCTAGTCTCTATATTTGAAGATTTCCCTTCTCGTGAACGTTTAACAAGCTATAAAAAGTAAAAGCTTCTATAAAAGATAAACAGGATGTGTTGCATTTGTCTCCATTGTTTGATCGTATTTCTATAGTGGGCATTTCCGGTAGTAGTTTTTTATTGCAAAAACAAAAAATCTTCTGTTAAAGTAGACTACGGAAAACATTTTCTTTTCTTTCTGTGATACATTTCTCAAGAGTAATAAAGACTTCCTTCAAAAGAGTCTCAGCCTTGCGCTTAATCGGGCTTCGCAATGTTATGACGCAATCAGTCTGCCGTCTGCTTGTCATTAACATATAGATGGTATTTAATTTGTTAGTATTGTTTAAAAGAGATAGCAAAAATGGATCGAAAGAAATAGCGTTTCTATATGCCTTAACACGTCATTTAGTTCGTTTTATTCATTTAAAATTGATTTTGACTTTTAATACTTTTTTAAGATATTGATATATTTTGGTAGCTTCAACACTAATTTATAGCAGCTCTTTTCTCATGATTAAATCATAAGATATCTTCTAATAAATGCTCTTTAGAACTCTTGTATTTAAAAAGAATGACCTATTTTTTTCTGTAAAATAAATGTGTTTTTTTACGTTCGACAAACATATAATTTTTTAATGAATGCTAGTGAAGCATTTTTCAAGAACTTAAAAGCACATGAATTAATAGTACTCGTTACTGCCATCTGTTAACAATTTAACGTACTACCTGTAGCCCGTGAATATATTGAATAGTTTTAATATGTCATTGTAAAAAATAATAATAAAAACATGTAAGAAGTAAAAACGTAGATTGAAATTTTTACATTGAAGTTACTCTTGGGTTTCGTGAAGTAAACTAAAACACGGTCTTTGTAAGGATTCGAACAGCCTTAGGTGAAAGTATAAAAGTTGCATGCGCCAACCAATTGCGCCAAATTGTCAATTGTGATCCAAAGGAGCAATAAGAATAGCACTACAAGTTAAGACTGCCCCCTGTCATTGTTCCGAGCAATTTCTGTTATTAAAAAGATGTTTTGGTGTTTTAACTTATTGAAGTGTGTTCTGCAGATTTGTACATGAATTATTTCGTTAAGTGATGATGTAAATGTTCTTTCTCTTTTTCGTTTTTTCGTCTTCAAACTTCTGAATAAGGAACGTAACATAGGGAGAAGAATATAGCTACGGAAATAGTACGGATTGATTACGTCAAACCAATCAGAGGATGATTTTCGTTGTATGACGTAGGAGATTGAATTCTGAGTATTTCATGTTATATTTCTACGTAACGGAAAACCGTAGCGCTGAAATTTCAAAAAACAATATATATTATTTAATCTAATATACATAAACAAATTGTAAAATATATAAGGACGGGGAAAACGGAACTGTCCATTGAGAAAAAAAAAATCAGATGGTGGAATACCTGAATACATGAATAAACTATGAATTCTATTAACTTCATGTGCAATTTGCATCCATTGCTTACAAACTGTTTTAACGGACTCTGGTCTTCAGAAACAACCACAGATACTACATTAAGAATTATTCTCATAGTAATGTAACAACTGGATATGGTTGTATATCTAATTTATCAATTAAAACATCTATCTAATGACAGTTTTGCGCAGTATTAATCTGAATGCAATCTAACCTAATTTACAGTACAATGGGAAGATTAATTTTCTTCATTACGTTTAAAATTATTGCTTGACTTTTTTTCAAGAATAATCTTTTGTATCTCAACTCAGTATTTTCTCGTCACATGTATATCTCGTGACAAAATTGATTCCGTATTGTATAACTGTGGTACAACATCTGGCCGACAACCAGGAGAGCCAGGTTTGTTTCCCGGTCACAGCAATTTTGTTAAGTTTTTTTTAACGCGTTTCCATACATAGGACCTTTGTGTAATGGGGATTAAGACTAACAAAATAAGTGTTTGGTTCATCTCCACAAGGCTTCTGATTTCGTACGAAAAATTATATCCGTTACAAGCGCCAAGAATATTACAAATTTTTTAATATCAGAAGTTGAAATTCGACAGCTCACATTTATGTTATTTTAATTTTGAGGGTGTACTGGTAGGTACTGCCTGAGAGTACCACAAGTCTGAGAAATGTTACCCATAGACAAGAATAAGTTCCAGTGTTGGAATAAGGACTGGTAGCGGCGAAGGTTTCAGTTCAGCATTTGTCTGGTGGAACTGAAGAAGAATTCCTGAAAAATCTACTTCAGGCTGACTTATGCAACTAAAATTTAAATCCATGCCATGTCACTAGGATGGGACATGTTGCACTAAAGCATCTCTAGTACTTGGTATACAATATAGTCTGGAAGAGGTGTTAGAAAAATATGTCTTTTATTACCTATTCATTCCTTATGCTGAGAATCTTAGAAAAAGCGGGGAACAAGATAGTATAAGGAACCTTGGTTAGGCCACTATGCTAACAGGGAGATCAGACTGTGGTAGCTTTTGTCTCTTTTCACAAAATTTCCGGAAGCTTATAAGCTCGTTTAGGACATTCATAAGAAAATAGGCCCAGACTAGTGACAAATCTTCAGAGCCAATAGATAAGAAATCTTAAATAGTAATTATAAATTAGAATTAACAAAAGGAGTGCTAGCTAATTCACTTAAGAGATCTGGAATTCCCCGAGAAAAATATAACCGAGTCTATAAAACTAGTTCAATGCCGAGATGGTACCTCGAATTAAAGCTATTACTTATACCTTCCTTTTTCTTTTCCCATGAAGAACTGAAGTGTACAGGAAAAGAAGAGGGATGTCCCTTTACAAAAAATAAGAGAACGGGTTATCAGTCTTAAGGAGAACTAAACAATGACAGCTAACCGCTAACAAAGTTCCAATCTAAAAGCGCAAATAATTCACACGTCAAAGCGGTTTTTAGAATATTAAGTGCTTGGGAGAAAATGGGAGAGATAGAGTCAGCTCTATAATCGACAGCTAAACTTCTAGTCATCGCTAAATTGAGGCCAACTCTGATTTTGCGTACTCAAATTTGCCAAAATTAGACTTGACCTCAAACTTAGCGCTGAGTAGGAGTTGAGCGGTCGATTGTAGAACTGACCCTTATACTTACGAGAAATCACTGTTCTTGGACATCCTCTTCCACCCCTGTACGCTTCATGACTGAAATAATGTTACGAACTGAAGTACTGCAATACCAATGAAACTTAAAGTTCCAACAATTTTTTCTCTCTCTGTGTGTGGGTGTCGTTTAAAATTAATGAAAAATTGAAGCTAGAATTGAATTTAGAGTTCACAAAAAAGATATGAATCTTGCACAATTACGAGGGAAACACAGTTCTTCATACTAAGTTTTCTGATTATCCAATATAATATCTCTTCGTCAGTCATTTTGATATTAATTTCCAGAGATTATGTTTCAGAAATGATCATACCAATAAGACAGACTGTATCCGGTGTTATTATCTTTTTAATGTACTCTGTTTTTCTAAGTGATTGTCTTTTCTTTTTCTTATTTTTTTTTTTTTTTTTTTTTTTTAAAGAAACATTTCTACACTCCTAATCTTCCAGAGCCCTCCCTTTCTTCTCCAACAATATCAATTTCGTCTTCGGTTTCACTACATGCACAGCTGCTGAGTGGTCCAATGGGCTCGGACTTACTGCTACTTACATCAGGAGGGTGTCTTGAAAAGTCGACAGGAACATCTGCAAAAAAATAAATAAATAAATATTATTATCTCCATGATTACAAAAAGTTGGTTGTGAAAAGAAAATGGCCACCCACCACACTGTTCAACTGAGGTGAGAATATGATTATTAAGAATTTTTTAATAAAAAAATTCCAAAATTTTAAATTTAAAAAAATAAACTCGAAAACCATCTTATGTTATAGTTAAGTGGCCATTAGACATTAAACCACTGCGTTTGTAATCCTGTAACGCATATTCAATGTGGTATATGTGCTTGCCGCTGCCATTGAGGCAAATAATTTGTTATGGTAGGTTTTCTAGTTCGACTACAGTGCAATCATAGCTTTAATGTAGCTGAGAGCTGTATCCTAACGTTTTTGTAATATATATATATATATACTTCGAGGGATGAAGAACGGAAAATCACCAGGAGAAGATGGACTCA
>JAGDQP010006769.1:39243-70560 GCA_022664845.1 Lepisma saccharinum | reverse complement strand
GTTGTCTTGATGAAAATCATGATTTATGAAAGATTTCGCTACACTCTTTGTTTCTTTCTTCCCCCCCTCTCTTTCTCTCTCTCTCTCTCTCTCTCTCTCTCCACACACACGGCACAGCACATACGAGGTGCCTTGAAGGAGAGAAAACTGCAAAAGACTGCCTCACACTCTCGGCAAATTGTGTTGCGAATCTTTGCGAAAAGAGGTATGAAGGCATAGCTAAATTTCTGTGGCCAGGTGGCCACATTCACAGACGACACACATTTGGTAATAAATTCTTTGCCGAAAAACCACAAGGGAACTGGCCCTCCCTCCAATCTCCCTTAGTAGATACAGTATAATAACCTTTTTTTAACATTTTGTCTTTTGTTTTGCAATGAATAACTAAAACAACAACAACAAAAGAATCATCTTGTAAACGAAACAACACTGAATAAGGAACACCGAATCGTATTGGTGGAAACCATATAACATGAAAATAGCAAAATGCTCGTCAGAGAACGAACCCAGCAAAGCAATAGTTCCACTAATAGCCAAACCGCAAAGCAATCAGACAAAATGCAATAAAACAGACACAAAAAACATACATCTTATTGCGAAGACTCAATTGGAGATTTTTATGTTGTCTTTTATGCACGAAAAGGAGAATGAATTGTTATTGTTTGCAACAGCAAAAGGAAACAAATGAAGAAGTGACCTACACTTACATATGCGATAGGTTATAGTTAAGATGTTCGACCTTGTTTTAGTGAGAGCTTTGTAGTTTGTGTTGCAAATGTCGCAATCGAAATAAATTTCTCCGTTTTAGTTTAGTATTACTAAAATATTCAATAACTTTAGTAAAATGTTTGGGGTCTATTCAAAATTAGCACTATAATTACAGATCCTAATCCTATTTTCAAGGATTATACAATGTCCTTTATTCATAGAACCATACATTTTCTACTTACCAGTGGTTCAGCTTCGATTGTCCGTGGCAACTTCAGGTGACATTTCGTAACTTTTTTACTATCAACACGGGGACCTTGGTTAGACATTAGCTGGAATAGCCCATTCGTGCTAATGTTGGACGAAGGGTGTGTTATAGCACTATCAATTGGGTACCTACATTGTAATCTACCGTTTGTACACTTACGACCGTCTTGTTTACGTGCACAATCCTTCTAGGTCTTCTCTTGCTGCAGTTCTCTCTCTCTCTCTTTCTTTCTCTCTGCTGTGCTGAACAACATACAGTTTTATTAGTGTAAGGATAAGTTGTATTTAACAGTTTCTTTCCATGCAGTACCTCGTCGCCCTGCGTGAGAAATATCACGTGCCAGTTTGCCAATGACAATCGAAACTTGACCATTGACCAGGGAAATTTTCCCATGTCCAAAAAGATGAAGAAGTTGATAACCCTGGAATAAGTTTCATACGAATCTGATATTGGGTCTGTATTATCTCACTGTGCATACTTTTGAACTGAAAATTCTTCATCGGGAACTTTGTATGATTCAGAGTGTATCCTGTTGACGTAAGGGTCCACCTCTGACGAAACCAACATGACCGAGGGTGTGTGTGCAGTTTATATCATCACAGATAGATCCAGAAATGTGTTAGTTAATTCACATTCGTTCACTTGCCACCCCGTTCCCCAGACCTCAATCCAGTTGAGAATGCACACCCTCAGCACAGAGGCACTTCTTGATTTAAAGTAGTTATAAAACCAAAACTTACTGAGATTTTACAATTATGGTGATCCAAGATACATTAACTTGAAAAATCGTATCTCTCCAGCAAAATCTCTCTGTACTCATCCCACCGCAAGAAAGCAGTGAAATCCAAGATGGCGCTCACCCCACAGCAACGCAGAACAAATAGTGCTCTGCCTGTGTAGCGTGCTTTCAAAAGCAAATGTAATGTGGATCTACCTTTTAACAAGTCATTTTGCAGTGGTACAACGATTTCATTGTGAAAGAATGCATCTGTGGTCAATGTAAGAGACATTCAGAAGCTGTAAATTCGGTCACGCGGGATATGCTGCAGAGAATCTGATCCAAGCTAAATTATCGCATCGTTATTTGAAGAGTAATGTTTTTTTTTATATAATTTGAATTTAATTTTAAGCCTTTTAGGCAAGTTTGGCTAAGGCCTAGTGAATGATGACGGGGTGATTGGTGGAATGAAGAAAAAATGGAAGGAAACGGAAAAACCCACACACACGGTATTTGTGCACCACAAAGTTCACATGGCACGAGCAGGGTTTGAACCGTCGAACCCAAATGTCAGAGGTGAGCGCTCTAACCGTTGATCCACCGCGGTCTCTGAAGGGTAACGAGTGGAGTACACATCAAATATGTGTGATATCGTCCGAAACTTTATAAGTTGATGCAATTGTAGCCAACATGTGTAAGAATATTCCAATAAAGTTACATTCTATATCTGTTTGAAATCAAGGACTGTTTTTGTGGACACCCTGTATAGTATGAGGTAAAAGGAACGCACTCCTCCACCACTCAATCTACATGCATTGCAAGACACTGTCCAATCTGCCTAATCGCTCCAGGACTTATTAGTAACCACTACGTATCATGGCAGCTGTGACGTCACGCGGAAAGGTACTAGGTAGATAGATGTCTGTAATAAAATGGACACACAGTATACATATATACACCACCCCCAATCACTATTAAGAAGAGTTTATTTTACATTTCACAGAATAGAAGCGGCGTACATAAATAACAAAAGATGAGTACCAAAACAAAAACAAGGAAAATGAATTTAAAAAAAATAGCCGTAAGAAATTCATAAGTTTTTGAATTCTTTTGTCGGAACCGTTTAGCACTCTGTACATGTAACATGGAGATACGACGGGAAGTTCAAGCAACGAAAGGGAATATGTGTACTTCTATGCAAACAAATTAGCGGAACCGATCGGATTTTAACGTGTTGTTTTCAAGGACTTTGAACCAAAAGGAAACAGGTTGGTCTGAAAAATAATAATAATAAAAATACTAATAAATAGACGAAAACGAAAGGGAAGACAAAATTAAAAAAAAAAAATAAAGAAGAAAAAGGAGAAGCAGCAAAGCGTTCTCGATAATTAAACAACCCGAGTTAACACCAGGATGCTAACATTTAGGAAGCTATTTACCAATGAAGCTCCAACTAAACTAACGGGAAACCCAATATGTCTGAGTTTCTTGTATCTATGCTGCTCTAAAGGACAGAAAGAAAGAAAGGAAAAAAAAAGTTTGTTATAAACTACAATGAAAAGCTATTTCTACTTCACTTTCATTTCAGAGAGACTGTTCAAAGAAATTATATATAGTCTGTGGGTGCGTTAAGTTAGTAGCCTGGCCTGGCCTGCGTCGTGTGCAATTTGACAGCATGTTCGTTGACTAACACTAAACAAATATGGCCGAAACTGATCAAGTGAGATGGTTTCGTGTCAAGTCAGTGTTGCCGACTAATTGAATAAAAAAAATGTGAATGTGTATTTGATCCTTGGTGTTCTTGAGCTTTATATCTATTTTTTCAACGCGTTGTAATCAGCAAAAGGAGTAAATCGCAGTTGTGTACAACGAATTACAAAAGATATGAGCGAAAGCTGTGCCCCTCATAAATTATTCAAAATAGTTAGATTTAGCAACACAGTTCCCCTTTATAATACCTATCGTTGATAAAATCTATAGGTGAGTGTATCTTCTATATTCTTGTTAAATTTTTCTTAAGAGGTCGTGGGAGTCTCGTCTCCATTCAATTAATTAATTAATTAATTAATTTTTATTATTAACAAAATGAACGATATTAAAATTTCGAAAAAACGATGTCAATAATACTCATTGGATATCTACCAAAGCAACTAATTTCCAATTTTTCACACGATTTCATTTCCTTGAGAAATTTGTAAGGCCCATAATATATGACGTAATAGTTCAGGATTTGAATATGTCTTATTTAAAACAAACACATTGAAACTTAGGCTGTTTGATGCGATACATATTCTTAAAGATAATTTTCGAAAGTATTATTGGTTATATAGTATAGTATTATATATATATATAATAATACACAGCCATATTCAATCCACTAGTGGATGAGGCCTCTCCCGGAGGGAGGAGGTGGTCTACTGCTCCCACGCTGACCAGACGTGTTGGGAGAGGAGAGTCGAAACCCTCAACTGTGATCGCTACCTCTTTATTCAGGTAGCTCCCCAATTGGCCTCACGACGCTGGGTGGACGCCGCACAGGCAACACCATCTGGAGTTCTGAAATGGTCACCCATCCAAACACTGACCAGACCCAGAGCTGCTTGACTTCGGTGATCTTACGGGAACCGGTAGACCAGCTCGGCTAGGGCGTTGCCTATATATATATATATAAAGGTAATGGTAATGAGTACTAAAGCCTCTAAAGTGTGTGTGTGTGTTTAGTTTTGAATGTGAGAGAGAGAGGGGGGGAGAAGGGTCGGATGTCTTTCTTGAATTGTGAGGAAAACATTTGAAGACTATGATAATTGATTCTGGAAACAATCCACATCCAGAAGCCAAAAACAGAAGGTATCGTTTTGACATTACTGAAAAAAAAAAAAAAAAAAAAAATGAAGTTGCCTGGAAAGAAAATTTTTCCCGAAAGCTGCTGCATAACAAAGAACGAGAGAGAGAGAGAGAGAAAGAAAGAAAGAAAGAAACTTACTGACGAACGAGGAATAAAATGATATTACAAGTATTATGCTGTATAAGGAAGCCCTGGATTTTCCTATATTTTGACTAAGTTCTGAACTGAACGTCCTTATGATCTGGTCATTTACAGTTTTTTTTATTGTCAAGTTTTTAATTTAGAAAAATTGTTGCATGAATTCAATTTATTTTATGGCTTTTAGACATCTCAGGCTTTGGCTGAGATAGGGTGGGGGAGAGTATTTTGGAAGTTAGTCGAACAGAGCCTATTTTGCAGTTCCGAGTTCTGTAGACCTCTGAGAGGGGGTTTTGGCTAGTGCGTGGAGCGAAGTGGGAAGTGCACAAGCAATCAGCGAGAACTCGCGCTTTTACTACCTACCTCGCATTGGCTATTAAAAGTGTCTTGCCAACCATGATCACGCTACGACTCCTCCCTCGCGACTACAGAACTCAGAACTAGACCGTAGCTTGTATGTACTATTCTGACAACTGCCTGGTAGTATGACTGAGCAAGAAGACCTTAGAAAATCCTGTCAGGCTAGACGGTCGTTCCCAGGACATTTTGATTGCTAAGACAATGCTCTACTAATTAAGCTACGACCACTGGGCGTTTGTCTTTCGCTTTGCCGGCAGCTTTTAACTCAGAAACTATTAGGGCTACTGACTACGAAGGTAGTTGTAGTGTTATTTGAAGGTCATGGCGAGACGAGGCTAAAGCCACGTAGATCATCTCGGTACGTGCATCTGACGACAAGTGTCAACTCAGGAACTACTTGAGCTATGAGGTGGTTGAGGTGTCGTTCGAAAGATCTCGGCGAAACGTTTCCAGTGACACATAGATCATCCAAATCGGACGCTTACTGCTAAAACGTGGCGGTAACGTTTCCGCCGCACGTATTTGTGATGGCTTGCGTTATACATTATTTAACACATTTACAATAACATTTTATTTAATACTTTTTTATGCAGTATACCTACAGTATCTGGTGCTGGTATTTATGACGAATAAAAGACAAAAACTGTTTATTTATAGTTCATAATGACCGTAAAGATGTGTATGTAGTCTGGTCTCTCGATACGTTATTAATGAACATCTGTTTGATCACTTAATAATGATTAGCATATATCACAGGAAAGCTTTCGATATTATTAAAATATTGCGTAGTATTTAAGGCATTTACATTGAACAAAAATTAGTTTTTGGAAACCAAAAATCTGATTTATCGTGTATTAGTATTGTTAATAATTTTTGCACAGTTAAATATTTCGTTACATACTAAATCAAAAGAGCGGAATTTCCATCAATCGAAAAGAGTGGTTTTCAACGAAACGCTCTCTCTTTACATATGAAATGTGATCTTTCTAGATGGAATTCCGATGCTTTTGGATGTAATTTATTCTTCAAATTTTAAAGAGCGATTTCTCATCTTTTTAGAGTGGTTTACAATGCGTCATGGCTACTGCTTAAGTTGGTCGGCTGGGTGAGGGGATAAGTCATTGGATAGCTCGCCAGAAGGTTCCGGGTTTGAACCTCTTTTTCATTCATAAATACACTACATTACTTTCTTACTATGTGTCAATAAATGCTCCCATTTGCGACTTTTACATTACATTTTTCAACATTTTATTGCCTTGTTTTCATGTTCAGAGATGAAAATTAACCTAAAAAATTACCTACGTTCCCATCAACATGAATTACCGTAAAAATTCCATCTTTTTTTCAAGCGGAATTTTCTAATATTTTTCCGATGAAAATCCACTCTAAAATAGTGGTCATTCTCCACTCTTAAAAATATAAATATTCCGCTCAAACCAAGCGGAATTCCGCTCTTAGAATTTAGTGTGTAACTATGTTCAATACAGTATTTCTAGTTATATATTCTAAATATATTTATTTTTCTCTTAAAACAGGTGAGTTCCTGGTTCTTCTTATTTTTGGAGGAGACTTCAGATCCAATTTACTCAGAGGTTAGTGGCTCAGTGTCTCTCAAGAACGGCGATTATAATAACTAGGCAAATATATAGTTTTGATGTATAGAAAACTTGGCTATGTACACCCAGATTCATAGAAATTGACAAACAATTGGAGAAATTTGGCAACAGTGTAACTGGCGTAGTAGCCATAGGCAATGGGATGCTATTTTTAAAATTTGAATTCAGTAGTAGTTCAGTATTTTTATACTGTGAAACTTTTGGGGGCTGTTAAAAAAATTTCTTTTCGGCCTATCTTGGTGGATTTGAGTGTTTATATTCCGTCTTACCATATCCTACATTTATCAAGTTGTTTCTATTGTCTTCAAGCATCAAAAAATATACATTTATTAGAGTTACATTAATTTTTTAATATCGTTTAAACTACAGGAGCAAATTTGTAAAAGAAAGCGTAGTCCTTATGTTCTTTAGATTAGAACTGTCTGTTAATAATACGACACGTCTGCTTCTCCTTGCGTTTCAGGAAAGGTAGAATGATGAGAAATGTATTTAAAAACACACACACAGGTTCACTATTCCCCCAGACATCTTTAGTGTAATTTCAATCTTCTATCAGTAATCTAACTTTATATTATTTTCCTGCGTATTTGGAAGTATCTCATGGTTTTCACATGGTTTCAATCCTGGTTCTATTCAGTATCTACTTTCATAAAAAAAGAAGCATTGAAAATTCTCTCTATAAATGATTTTAGAATCCCGAAAGTCCAACGATTTCGTCTAAATTAAGAGCACAGTATGTTAGAGCTGAAACCGGGTCACTTTTGGTGACCCTAACATCAATGATCCGGTCCGAAACCTGACCCGTTGGTCCGTTTCAGCCCTGGAATGTATCAGTACATACAAATATATTTACACGCTAGCGGCCATAATTTTGAAGATATATGAACCAAATTGTATTATGTTATTTCTAGGCTAAATAGCTCGGCTAAGTTCGTTAATGAGCACAATCGACCCAAGGGGTTGGTTGAGGGAGGGAGTTGAAATTTTGAAATAATTATATATCATCCCCTATGGAGTTTATAGGGAAACTTTGTCTGCATAAATTATAGTACTCCCTAAGAAGTTTACGGTGACACCAACGATTCAGGGGTTGTGGGTGTACGAGTGAGGGTGGGGGTGGAAATTCGAAATTTCTAAAACCATGTCTTATGGGGTAACGTTGAAAAGCTCTTGATGATGAATCTATAAATCAATAACTAGTTTCTCGATAGCGCTCATATTTTGTTAGGGGTATATAAGGTGGCGGGTTTCATTGGGCCTGTTAATTTCAATTGGAATATCACTGCATTCAGTTCTAATAACAAAAAGTTTGCACGGTAATTAGTTAACTTAGTTAACCTATGAGGGTAATTAGTTACCGTATTCATAATTTTATAATGGAAATAAAATGATAAAAGTATATTTACTTAAAGTGTTTTTATTCTGCACTTACCCCGATAAATTCAGTCAAAAACACTTCGAAATCTACCTCATCCTGTAGGCCTGCTGAAAGGAACTTTTTCTTTTCAAATCTACTAATCTTATTAAAGGAAAATGAAAAACGCGGAAGTCATTTATAGATCGGATGTTGAATACATCAAGAAAGTTGAACTTAAAAACACACAGAACGATTATTCTGCCGGTAATACTTTACGGGTGCGAAAGTTAGAGTAAGTTGTCTTTGAAAATAAGGTTTTGAGAGAGGTATGCGGGACGAGACGACCGGAGAAAGGAGGAGAATGCATAATGAAGAATTCCACACACTGTACGATTCACTCAATATTATAAGAATAATGTAATCACGACGGCTATTCGGATTGGGCGAAAACGAAGAGAAAGAGGCCGTCGGGAAGACCAAGACTTCGTTGAGATGAGAATATTAGAAAGAGATCGTCGAGAGGTAGATGTCCATGACGAAAATTGACTTGATGTTGCCCAGGATAGCATCCAACGACGAGCGATTGTTATTGCGGCGATGAAGTTGCTATAATTTCGTAAGCCACAGAATTAGTTAGGAAACGGGGACATTTCAGAGTTCAACTAAAACAAAGAATTTTCATATCACAATATTGTGTTTGACTTAAGGATTAATTTATGTGTTAATATGGAATCCGAATCAATCTAAAGTATCTTGCTTGTTGCGTCACCTCGCCTCTACGAAACGTAAGTTATAAGAAACCTATCGTGAGCCCCTGGTGGTTACAATAAGTTTTGGGAAGAGTGTAGTTAGCATATAATTTTTACCACAATATTTTTTCTTATTTATCTATATTAAGAAGAATACAACAGTCTTGTCCCGAGTTACAGTACTTAGTAAATTATAATGGAGATTTCATCTTTATTTAAACATAACTAATTCCTCTTGTAGGTAGAGTAATAAAATATAAAATAAAGTTGTATAAGAAGCCACCAGCGCGATCGACTTCTGTGTGGGGGGTCCCGGGTTCGATTCCCGGTCGGAGCCACAAAGTTTCGGTGTTGACCCAGCATCGTGAGGGCAATTGGGGAGCTACTTGGTTAAAAGAAGTAGCAGACTGTGGTCATGAAAGTCAAACACACGGCTACGAATAGGCGTTACGCTGACCACGTAACACTCTACGTGAGTGTAATACAGCCGTCTGACAGGCCAGGAGCTTTAAGAGTCTGTCGCGCCACCCATTTTTTTTTTTTTTTTTTTTTTTTTGTAAGTTGATACCAATAGTAGAAACAAGTAAGCTATAAAATCATTGTAGACAATTACATTTCCTTTTAAATCTTTAAAGTGACAATATTGAGTCGCTTAATATTTTATTTCACATACTTTTTTTTAAAATCAACTATTGATGTTCCATCAGATACTAAGCTGTTTTGTATTTACTTAAATAACAATAAAATAACCGATTTATTTGAAAACTCGACATCCTCTTATTCGTATACAGAGTATCTTGAAAATCAGAATAACGTTATTTTTTATGTTCTTATTTTTTACCCAAAGATTCTGAGTATGATCACATGTTGAAAACTCTCTAACAGGCCTACCATTATGATAATATCAAAACATTATTGTAGTATATTTTAGGATATGCAAATATAACCACCGTTTTTGTATATTGATCGCTATATAAAGCACTATTAACAGTGGCTTACAAATTAAAAAAAAAAAAACAGTTGTGTAGAAGCAGCTAATTTGTAACATTTTCCTGTATTTCAGCAAAATTCGTGATGCTTAAAAGTGAATAACTAAATATTTCGTTTCGGATCTTTTAATTGTAGACTTATCACATCGCTATTATAACACGTTGGAAATCATTTTATATTTACTTTTTATAAAGGTTATATATATAAGGATTCTTTAAGTCATTAAATGCCAAGCCCTAGGGGTCTTTTGTGTGTGTGTGTGAGAGAGAGAGGGGGGAGGGAAGGGAGGATGTTGATTATTATTCCTAAGCGTTTGCGAAATTTCAAAATATACGTTTCTGAAAATAACAAGTGAACGACTCTAATTACGAAAACAGAGAACAAATTTGTGGATTGTTCAATACTCTATCTCGACAGAATTTTCGATGGATGAACAACACACAATTTGAAAACAATAATTTAGTAGGAGACTTAACGAAAAGTTGATCCAAGGTGGAGGGTTCTTAAATTTTGTTTCCTGTAAAAGGAAAATCATAAAGCAATAATTTTTGTTTAACATGGGCAACAAGACAATATAACATCATTCTTCACGTTTGCATCTTAAATAATTTATTTAAAACACAGACTTCCACCAGAGTGGTTCGAGAATTATTTAAACAAATCAAAATGTAAACCGAATGATCTGTTTTTCAATTGTTTACCTCATCCTTTGTCCTTTTACTAATATTGATGTATCATTAATATTATATAATTTTGAGGTTAATTTTTATGGCCTTTAGGCAACTTTGGCTCAGGCCGAATATTATAGAAGAAAAATAATGAAATGAAAGTTGTACACCGAATAATTCCTAAAAAAATCAAATTGAGAATAATATCTGTAGTTAATATATCTGCGTCCAAAACAATAAAACCTTTACAAATTTCGAAACATACTGAAGGAATAGATTGGAGAAAGCAATGAAGATTAGTAGAAGAAAAGTGAAGCCAGTGTGTATTTATAAAAATAGCAATGTCACGTAAAAATGTCTATATGGATCATAACTCCATGTTGTCAAATAACTAAATAATTAAATTGTCATTATTTGTATTAAAACATATACTATTTTAATAAGATTCCATCTTTAAGTGGTCCTGGATTGTTGCTTGTGGGATTGTTGTAGTAGTTAGTGATGGTTGCGTCACGGTCTCTTGGCTTATGGTCAGCCATCGTCAGAACTCACTGAGCGAGACAGAGAGAGATATGACAAGTCTGGTTATCCCACAGTTGTTGTCGCCTTCGTTCTTCCTGTTGGCTCGGTATTTGATGGTAGCTTTTCGTGGGTTTTGTTATTGGCTAAGTTCCTTTCAGCTCCTCCCCTTGAACTAAGAATTAAACTAATATGGTTGGTTGTTGGAAAATAACGTAATGGCCAGTAATTGTTGTCGAAGTAGTTGTGGAAGCCAACCAAGTATTGCCTTTTCCCCCCTCCCCCTCTTCCTGTCTCCGAACACTTTTATCCTTTTCTAGTTCCAAGTTTTTTTTCTTTGTTTGTTTGTGTGCTTTAAATATTTTTTTTTTTAAAAAAGACACCCAATGTAGAACTTTGTGGTGTTCCGAGGCCAGACGTGTCTTCCTTTTTTTTGTTTGTTTGTTTTGGTATTAGTATTGTCGCCGTGGGGATTGTTGGTTAAATATTTTCTAATTACTTAATGTTGTCCTGTTCTTAGAAAGAGGGGTGTAGACAAGAGGACATGTCTCCAACATAGTTTTACCAAAATTATATCGTTTTGATTTTCGATATCAGATATAACACAGAAAAAAAAAAAAAAAACAATATCAATTTCCGTAGCAGCTTTTAGTAGAGGGGAGGAGTGATTGATGAATTTTTGTTATCTCGACTTGTATGGCATATAGTCAGTCACACTTTGTAAAGGAATGTTGTTATAAGAAGCTGCTTTACCCAAACCAACTAACTATGGCTGGATCCCGAATTAGAGAAAGAGAGAGAGAGAGAGAGATAGCCTGCCCAAGAAACTTGTTTGTGGTCCCTCAATCTGCAGATAGTAATTACTGCTGTGTAGAAGAATATAACAGTATATTTAAGCTCAATTACCGACCATAAAATTCTTTTCGGTAGGAATAGAGTAGATAGATATCTTTGATGAGGTGCAGGATGTAGGAAATTTTCGTTTTTCCAAGGTATTGAGGCCGAGGCTGGAAAACACACTATTAGTTCTTGTTTCACCATGTTTTTTTTTATTTTCGTGATGTTTTCCTTGCTTCTTTTCGTCATTTTTTTTTCTGTAATACATTTACCAAAAACAGAAAATAGAAAAAAAACTTTCAGAAAATGAAATTTCTGATTAAAAAGCTGGTGGTGACATAGAGACCATAAATCTTTGGTTTTGTTGTTGTAATTATTTGATTCAGGAGGACGTAATCTTCTCTCTCTCTCTCTCTCGTACACACACACACACATATATACACGCAGGCTGCTACCTCCTATTCTTCACAATGTTTCACGTAGGGTTATTAGACGAAAATGTTGAAAGAGGACAAAGAAGGGGAAGAAAATTAAAGAGGACAAAATGGACACTCAAAATATTCTCATTAAGAATGTATGAGTTCAAATTTACGAAAACACTGAATGAAAGTATCCTTTCTTTCACGTGAAGAACATCAATATTATGAATTTTAATCAGTTGTTTATTACTGAAACTTATCGTTTGATTTGAGCAAAAAGAAATTTTCGGGTACTATTTTTTTTTCTCCCCTCCTAAATTGCAAACCCAGCTTAGCCAGGTGACAGCGGCATTTGGTTGGCAAAAGTCGGGCCGACGAGCGGGGTTTCGCCCCCATGCTGGCAAGTCGGGGGCTGACGGCGGCCCGGAAATAGCACGACGACCAAACATGTCGGCGCTGATCTTCCTCCAACTATTTCACGACTACTAGTCGGGGTCCTCTCTATCTTTACCATGGTCGGCATTCGGCTTGTTGAGAAATAGTACACAGTCCAAGAAAAAATTCACTCCTTGTATACTTCATTTATACGTATCATTTTATCTTAGCGATGTTCACAAGATCTGTGAAAAATATGTGCGAGAAATGTCGGATGTTCTTCTTGAAGGTACGATTTTCAACACTTTTTGTGCACAATATGTTCTGATGGAATCATGCTGACTTATTTTTGTACAAAATTTCTTCAATATATATACCGAGAAAAGTGACGAATTTATCGACCATTTTCTTTGAATCTGAGCGTATAAGTACACTTTTTTTCACAGTGTACATATCATCATTTCATTCTTGACATTCCTCAATGCGTCAGGATGGTTATGATTGATTTTAATTGCTCATTTCATTGAGAACTTGAAACGAGAAATCAAGAAACTAAATAAATTATCAGATGCGCTCAAACTGGATCAACACTGAATTTGTAAACTCCACTCATTTTTTTTTTCAGTATAGAGAGTAAGAAAGTGGTTGTCGCAAGATTCGTTACCCCATCTTCTGCCTGGTTGACCATAAACGAAACGTTTCTCTTTTTTTTTTTTTCATCTTAATCTTTTACTGTTTGTTAAAAAAGAAGGCCGTTTGGAAGGCCGAACGTTGTATGTAATGTTGCATGCTACAATTCAGATGTATTTTCATATTGGTGTAAGTCAATTAGTTCCATTTTGATGTAACACCATGAGTTCCATATGGATGTAAGTTCATTTTGTTTTTTAATTCCGATGACAAATCAGTGTTGTATGTGCAAAACAGAGTTAAGAAATAGAACATGCCGAGGAAACTCATTGTAAGATTGAAAAAAGATATAACTCCACTTTTTTTTTTTTAAAAAAAAAAAGATAACTCCTCTTTAAACAGCGTAATTGATAAATTAGGAATCTTTGCTTAAATTGTCCAAACTGACACTTACGTCGTTATGGAACTACACTCTACAACTAAATCAAAATCTGTAAATCCGAAAAGCAAAAATATTGCAGAAAGGAGAAAACAAGAAAGAAATTGAAGGAACGTCATATATATAGCTTTTTAGTTTCACTATATAATAAGAGTGAAATATGATGCGGTAAAAGGACTTTTTACCCGTACGTTCATTTGCGGAAATAACATGTTCAGTGTTCTTCTGTTTGTCTGTGTGAGAAATAATGTTTTTTTTTAATCCCATAATTGTATTACTTTCCTATACGTTCTTCTTCTCGTATATTTCCTTCGTATTTACAAAAATTTGTAGTTTATAGTAAAAAATACTTCAGTAGCTACAACCTTTTGTATACAATATATTTCCATTCCGTTTCTACAAATACAATGCTCTTTGCACCCTTATTTCTTCTGAACGATCAGCGGTTGCGGAATGCGAAACGTTGCAACGAATTCACGTATATTGTTAGGTTTCTGGGTGTATTTGAATTTGCTTCTGGTATCCCTGCTAGACATTTGGTGACGCCTCATCGCTTTGTTTCCAAATTCGATTATCGATTTGGGACACTGCGAATCCACATTAGTTTACTTTGCTCAGGGACGAGGTTAGAACACTCATCATTATCAACTTTGTCTGTATTTATTTACCTCCAAAGGCTCGAACAGAGAAATTCCCCATCATCTAACTTTCGTGCGGTGAAAAAAAACCACTCCCTCGCTGATTGAAAACGAATGAAGCTCACAGGAAATGAACGTACTATGTCCGGCAGATTGAGATGATAGGACCATCTGATTGCTCTTTGAAGAGTCTGTTTAACAAATCATTATGCATGAAGATAACATGTATAGTCCGTCTATTAAAAGCAAATCTGTATTTGATGTTCAGGTGTACGTGCTGCTAATTGTAGACTTCTGCGGACAAAGCACTTTCTTTTCCTGTGGCCTTCAAATGGTTTACTGACGTTCTTTCATTTCAAATCTACAATGGGCCTCAATCCACATTCCACTCCTCTAGAAATTGGACATGCTGGCACAATTCGTTTCTGAACTTTGGCTGGCACATAAATCCTTTGTTTCTAAACTTTTTAGAAAATGCGGCTACCGTAACATTTTCTTTGATAACCTCTGGATTTAACACTATCTAACGATGAGAAAGATCATCTCTGTGCTGTTTGGCAATCCTCTTTTACTACGCAATTGCTGAAAGATTTAAAATGATCGCCATTTTGATTTTTTTTTTGTAATAAAGAAAATTGTAATTTATTGATATAGTTTAACCCGATTTTCTCAAATTTTTGTGTGTTTCTTGTGTTGTAAAATGTGGAATAAGAATCTAGATCATTGTATAAACAGAAAACATTCTAAATTAGCCGAAATTGCTTGGATAGTTGTGATATTCTTGAAATGATTGCTGAAAATGGAGTAAATTATTTCAGAAATAGCACATGCGGTGTTGTAATCTTATGGCATACGTGTCGTTCTGCGCTGATCTGATAAAATCTAACTTGTTCCTTTGAGAACAACTGAATTACTCTGTCAAAAACTTTTTCTTAAAATTTTGAGGGAAAAAATGGTTCTTATCTGTGAACTGAGAAACAATTTTCTTAGAAATGAGATTAATTTTAGATTCTCATTTAATTGAAAATGGGAATGTTGATATCTCATTTGTAAGAAAATTGTTTCTCAGTACAGAGATAAGATTTTTTCTTTTTTTAATTACAAGGAACCGTATTTTCCAGTGTGGCGTTGTTTGTTTTTATCCGACTGTTAAAGCAATAGAAGTGCATAATATTGAGTAATGAATTGTACTAAACCCAGTGACGGCGCCAGGATTTGTAGATGGGGTTGGCTGAGACATTTACAGGGGGGAAACGAAGCCGTTCCAAGGTTAGGAAGCGATCAGATCACGAACATTTAAAAATAACTCAACAATATAGTCTCTTGCAATAACACTTATTGTTGAAAAAAATATACAATCTTGGAACGTAGTTTCAGTCAAAGTGTGGCCGTTTGCTATTCTTCTTGTAATCTTGTTTCTTAAACGTTTGGTATCGGGTTGTAATTTTCGTGCACTAAAGACGGAGATCGTTATTTATTTTCTTATGAGAATATATAAACATATATGTACTTCGTGTTTAATTAAAGTTATCAAATCCACGCCGTTATTTCTATGAAAATCCTATGAAGGTAGCAAGCAAAACCTCACATGTGCATTTTTTATTTAAAAAAAATACTTTTGTTCTTTTTAAGACCTTAATGCAAAGCTGTAGTGAATCTTGCAAAGTAATTTTATCAAGGAAGTGCATATTACGATGGGATAAGTTTGTTTTTCAGACAATCACTTGGTATTATTCGATACGTTTATTTATTCCAGGTAACGAACAAAACTTTTTAAAAATAAAAAAATGGACATGTAAGGTTTTGCTTGTTACGTTCTTAATTGTAAATTAGGCTATCTCTTTTTTCATTCTTTATACAGCCTTAACAAAAGTGAACTACGCATACCTCCATGTTGGTGGTTCAACGATATATTAAACAATTAGTTTTCATGGACCTTCCTAACTTCGTTTCCAATAGTTATGAGGAAGAAGATATTCATCAGTATCAGTAGAACTGTTGGTAAACTTTTATTTTTATATGGGCCAGTTTCGGACCGTCACGATTCGTCTTTAGCTGTTAAAATCCACCACACCCATACCCGGTACCTTCGAGCCGACCGGCCGGTATCTATCAGTAGGCAAGAAGAATCAGAAGAAGCGAAGCTGTTGCACAAATATTGATCACCACACGAGAGGGGGTATTCGGAAAAACCGAAGTCAATTTCAGAATTCAGAACATTTCATTCTGGAATCCCGATATTACAGAATGCGCGCATTCCGAGATTCTTATATTCCAGAATATGGACATTCCAGAATCCTGATATATCAGAAAACGGACATTCCGTAATTCCGACATTTCAGAATACGGACATTACGAAACTATGATATTCCTGACACTTCACATTTTTCTTCGCGGATCGAACCCAGGACCTCTTGATGTAGAAGTCGGCGAGCTAAACCACTCATGTACCGATACAATGAAAGATAAGATTCTTCTGTAGTCTTGTTTATACTTGAAAAGTTGTAGTTTCGAAGTCCGACGAGTAAATTCCAGAATTACAAATATTGGCATTCCGATTTCGGAATCCAATTTCAATTCCAAAATATTCCGGAATCCTGAACACATAATGAAGCAATTAGAGTGTCTCAGTATTTTAGTAAGTCTGGGTCGATTGTTAATTTAAGAAAAAAGATTTCTCTACGTTTTTTTTTTTCAACTAGTGACTGCATGCATGCGTGTGTGTGTATGAGGGTAATTTCCTGAAAATTCATTTTTCTGCACATGTAGGGTATAAGAAGAGGTCTTTGCCCCCCACAAATTCCACACTTCTCCTTCTCCGTCTTTTCTATTCAAGGGCAACGTCATTCATTAAGTTTGAGTACCATTACAACTTGCACATAAACAAACACACACACACACACAATCAACACATACTACTTGGTTCGTGGAAAATCATGAATCTTTTTTTTTTTTTTCTTTAATTTCAGACCTTGGACGACTAGTAAAACAAAGTCTTATTCATGCAACTCCAAGAATATTTTTTCGAAGGGAACTGTTATAGTTGGTAGTTAGTGCGTCAGAGAGATTTTATTTTTTATTCTCCATTTGGCGTTTTCCATTTCTGAAAAAAAAGTGTTTTTAAGAAGAACCTTAAAACCGTAAACTAATTTTAAAAAAAAAACGAAAAACTAAAAATTATTTCAAAAACGGCATAACAAAAAGAAATATTGCTTGAAACGAAGGAACAATTATTTATTTCGTTAGAAAATTTAGTACCTCCTTTCCCAGTATTATTATTAATTTATTAGTATTACTACTACTTAGTTTTAGTGATTACGTAAAGCTGGCATAGACTTTTACATGTGTATTTGGGGTTCTTCTGAGAAAATAACTTTTCTGCAGAACCGAAAACCACCAAAAATTGATTATGGAACCGAAAGTTGTGAAACCGCTTCGAAACAGTTTGTTTTCCGCTTTTATGAACTAGAAACTCTTATTGCAAACACTAGTTTTTGACTTCTGCAATCATACATAGTTCTGCGTTTGATGGACGAACCATAATTACACCTATCTAGATTGAAATTCCCAGTTTATTAGAATGTGTAACAATGATCACTTTTCGATGCTGAACTGAATAATCACGAATTTGACGCTAGACTGTTTACTGCTCTGCTAACTGCATCCGAATAAACGATTACCACTGCTACACTACTATAAAAAGTTTAAGATGTCTCAGTACCTACTTTTGTGATTTTTTTCATATTTCAAAAAATTGACGAGCGACAACGGGATTTTTGGATAGCGGGCCCCTACAATTGTTATGAATGTGTTTCAATTGCATTAACCCACAATTTGAATAGCTTTGTTGATGAGAAATTTGAAATCCTGACGTCTGTTGTGTGATGTCCTCTATTACAGGGACTTGAGTTTCTCCAGCTAAGTTAAACAATTTCAGAATCCCATCCAGAAGAAACTCAAGGTGTACGTACTGAGGCTTCTTTAACATTTACTTTCAGTATGGTCGCTAATGGAGTATTTCCTCAACCCAATGCTCGTCATTTATAGGTTCGTAAAAACTTTGGTAAACTTTATTTTTATATGGGCCAGTTTAGTAACTTTGGACTTCGGCCCGTCACAATTTGCCTTTAGCTGTTAAGTGTTAAAATCCACACCCATGCCCCCGCCGGGACTCGAACCCGGGACCGTTGAGTCGATAGCCTACCGCCGCAGACCGCTCGACCACCCGGCATTTATAGGTTCGTATCTCTATAAAGAAGCAGGCGTTGCCATATTTGTAATTAAAATAGCCTCACAAGGCTTATACACCAGCGTTACAATTTTTGTGTTCTTTCAACATCTTCCTCAAACGAAACACTAATGAACACTTAACAGTTCATAATTATACTAGTTAATATAACTATACAGTTTTAACTTCCTTTTTTTTTTACACATTACTCTTTGAACTTTTATGGAGGTTATGGATAATTTTACATTACCTGTGGAGTCGTTAACCAATTAAAAAATCGTAGAAGGCAATGCCGTATAGTCAACCAGGAGAGAGTTGACAAAGTTGTACCCCATCAGAGCCATACTGAATACAAATGTTTAAACCTCCTATAGCATCACTATTACAATAGTAGTAGTAGTAGTAGTAGTAGTAGTGGTGGCATTAGAAGAAGAAGGAAGATCCTGATAGAATGAGTGTACTGCAAGAGAATATGTTCTTAATTTATTTTGATAATCTTGATTTTTAAAAAAAATATATATATTTTTAAGTCCTGACTACGTGGACTTTTGTGCTACTATTCAGCACCTCTCTTCCTCTGAGGGCGGAAATTATTATCGTGACTGAGAGTAGTAGCAGAGTGAGAGGGGGTGCTAGCAGAATAAATTCTTGTTCGAAGAAACCCAAAACGCCATCGTGCCAAAACAGACCAATGAAACTGGTTAACAGCACGAATTAGAAGGAAAAATAATTCATCTCTCTCTTTCTTCTTTCCTGTTAAGGCACACCAGATGAAAATGACGCAGAGAACATACAACTTATGTATGAATGTGTGTGTACGTATATTTGGTTCAACAACCACCTTGTTTTGAGGTCATGATCTCTTCTTGATGATAGCAGTTGCAAAGACTAGGTCGTCACGAATTAAAAGAGTTTTTTTTGTGTGTATTTTCCTTCTTTTCCTGATTTTAGGTTCCCCTACCCCACCCCACCCTACTTTACGACCTATATGAATGCGCCTCTGGTTCGTGTTGTTGTTACTTGATTCATTGAACTTGTGTAAAAAGTCGAATAATGATCGTTGTACTGGCAGAGAACTAAACTCGCATCTTCTACGTAGTGCTCTACTGTTTTGGTACGATTCCTCTAGTTTGTGCATATTGTGTACCACGTTATCTTTAGTTGAAGTCGTCGACTTCCTACGGTGTATAATATTCAAAGATATTTTTTCTTCTATATAACCTGTCATTTGTGGGGGCGGAGGAGGTATATTACAAAATGTTTTTGTATCGCAAATAATGGTGTCGATGTTGCATCTCCAGTTTTTCTGCTGGGTTATTCAAAACAGAACTGCTGCTAAAATCGATTTTATTCTCGCCGCTGACAAAGTGAAGCTATTCGGGCATCTTCGGCAAGTTTCGACAAATTGTCGGAGAGAATACTGACGGGCGAATGTGTGAGAGTGGTTAAGCCGAAGATTCCCGAATGGCTTCACTTTTTCAGCGGCGAGAATCAAGTCTAAAATCGTAGTGACTAGGTGGGTTTTGTGGAGGACAAGCATCGTCTGAGTGGGTTTTCTCGTGGTTCTCGCGTTTCCTCGCACACTGTTCATTGCAGCAATCATCATCCTATCTTCACCCATCTGGCCTGATCCAAAGTTGCCTAAAGATTTTATACTAAAGACCTTAAAAATTCAATTGAAATTCAAAATTCGGAATTCCGACTTTCACCAATTCCGGAATGGGAAATATGATGCGAAGAGATACAAGAAAAGATTCTAAATTGAAAAAGGAAAATTCTTCAACTACAATATTTGCGTAAAACGTCGGAATACCAATACCAATTCACAACTAGCGGTAGTTATTAAGCAGAAGTGTCGCATAATTATCTTTATCCCAGAAACTCACTTGTTATTCGACAAGAAAGTTACACGTAATATGCGCCATGACGTCACATCCGGTGACACTTTTTTCCTGCTCTTTATTTATTGACGCTAGACTCTTAAGAGTTCAAACACGTGGTCCTCATTGATTGATCGAACCCAACATAAATTCATTTTTTAGGGAATAATCGTAAATTATAAGGCAAGGAGAAGAGTCATCTCTTTTCATTTGTTTAGAATTATTTTTTGTTGTTCATAAACGTTTTATGACAAAGAAAAAAAATATATATTTTCTTAATTTTCTTGGGAATAAACGAAAATATTTCGTAGAACAAATCACAAGATATATGGGAGAGTCAAAGGGAAAAACGAATGGAAGAATGTGTTGTGTATGAGGTGTCTTTCTGTGTTTGTGTGTGTGAGAGGAAGAGTTCTCACGATATGTCTTTTCTCTCCATGTGCGTGTTTGTTTACTCTTAAGAAAGGTAGTTGTACTAATTCCGAGGAGATTGACTATCACATTTGGATGGATGTGTGTGTATGTAGATAAAGGTGAGGGAATAAATATTGCTATAAGTTTTTAGTTTCTTTGCTGGTGTGATGTAAACTAAAATCCATAATATGTGTACCAGTTGTTCGCAATTTCATGAGGACGACCCTCAGGAGGACTGATATCACCAGTACGTGTGAGGTTAAAATGGAAGATATGTGGGCAAGTGCGAAGTGCAAAGGTGAGGCAATACGGAGACGTTAGGATGAGAATGGGTCTAAGGAGGAAGTGTAGTTCCTGTCATATGTCCTACCATCTACACAACATACTTCTACATGTCAAGTAAATACAACCAGGAATAGACTTGACAAAATTGTGAATTTCTTAGTCCGCATCGTCAGGAAGGAATGTGTTTTCTCCAACCTCTACACAGATAATGTTCTGTTTCGAGTTGAACAGAAACCTCTTCCTGAAACAAAAAATAATTATTAACATTCATTATAAATATGTATAAACCTGACGGGGCGCCATTTGAAAAGAAGGTTTATTTTTAGTTGGCATTGTTACATGATTTGTGGCACTGGAGTTAGGCTTTGTGGATAGCCTACACTGTCTTCTGTCATAACTCAAAGTTTTTCTGTTGGCTGATTAAGGATCGGTTCTACAATCGACCGCTAATCTTCTAGTGAGCGCTAAGTTGAGGCCAACTCTCATTTTGCGCTCTCATTGGACAAAGTCAGACTTGACTTCAACTTAGCGCTGACTGGAAGTTTAGCGGTCGATTGTAGAACCGGCCCTAAACGATTTGGAAGATATTTGGATATATGAATGTAAATGTTGCCAGTTAACACACAGGAAACCCTGAGTTTTTCCTTTTGCCCACAACTACACGTAAACGTACAATCAAATGCTACCGAGCAGTGTAGCTCAGTTGGTAGAGAGTTTGGCTTTGCATTCGGTAGGTCCTGGGAATGATCTCAACGGCCGTTATCCTGACTAAAGGTTTTACAGGGCTTTTCTTCAGTCATGCCATTCAAATGCCGGAATGGTGCCTTCAAACTAGGTCGTGGACGATGTCCTTCCCCAATCCTATTACGGCCTGAACCAAAAGGGCATAAAAGTGTTAGAGCGCTCACCTCTGGCGAGTGGGGGTCGTCGTTTTGCTCATGTCGTGCGGACTTTGTGGTGGACAAACACCGTGTGCGTGGGTGGGTTTTCTCGAAGTTCTATCGTTTCCACGCACTTTCTTCATTCCAACAATTCATCATGATCCATTCGGCCTGAGCTCAAGTTGCCTATATGCCTTAAATAAAATACATTGCAATTGGAACACAAGGCCATAACAAATATTAAATCAGATGAGACAGGACTCGCTGGACAATTCTATGGCCCATATTGAACAACGCTCTAGGTAGTTAGGCTTCTCGACATTATAATGAATGAATGGTAAGTTTCCCACGAACGTTCGTTAGTTCCTATTGCAGTTCGTGCACGCAGATTGAATAGAATATTGATAGTTGATTTTAACAACTTTCGTTACAAAATTAACGAAGTGTTAGTTAACGAACTTAAGTGTATTTCAAGGATCTACTCGTCTGTCCCTTTACGAAGATTGATAAAACCCAACCCAAAACTATAAACTAGATATCTTTTCTAACTTGACTTCTTATCAGTCACGACTCTAGAAAATTCTCCCGAATTTTGTCTTCTGAAAAATATATTTATGGAACATTGTGAGAATGAGCATGCTTGTAGAAAGAAAAAATACATTAGACACATACAAACCAAGTGCTACCATCTAGCGTTGAGATCGTTGCTTTACATGAACCCTTAAATACAAATCTAAGAAAAATTTAACAAAGATTTGTATAGAAAACTGTAGAATACACTAATTCTGTTATTTTTACCATATCAATGAGTAAATCTTTGCTATGCAGAATTCGTGGTCAGAGTGTTTTAGATACGCAAATCTCTTCTGGTATGATGTTCTACGAGAGAGAGAGAGAGAGATTATATATATGCAAAAGTGATGAAGCAGTAATTATCATGTGTAGGAGGCTCGCATACGTTTTACGAGCTCACAAATGTCTTGGGAGTAGCTTATAGAGGCATCAGAATCAAGCCGAGGTCCAGCCGTAGGAAAAGAAAGGTCATAATTTATACAACTCGAGCACGGTTTTTACATTTAGTATCTCCCGAAGTTACGGAGGAGAGGAAATGGAAGAAGAGCGTTCTCTTTCTCTCTCTTTCTCTCTCTCTCGGGGTTCTGTGGCCTCAAGAATATATTGCATCTTTGTTCCTTGATGTAATGGTTCCTCAGATATCAAGAGGATTCATATGCACGAGGATATAAAAGGAAGTGGAAAAAAAAAAGATAAACGAAACATATTTGTAAGCATATACTTATATAATTTGTTGTTACTGTATTGCAAATATTACACTTTTAGTATCGATTCGTTCATCGTATTTTCCCCTACTGTGACATACATATTAGTAATAGTTAAAGCATGAGGAAAATGAACTACACTCATTGCTAGACGTGGATTATTATGCTCATAAATTTTGTCCTGCTTAAAAGTTTCTACTTACTCAACGACTTTGACTGTAACGCATTGGAATAGGGAAAATTTATAGATATGACCACGTGTACACAGCTAGCTACACTGTAAAAAAAATGTTAGTTTCTTTTCTACAGTTTTCGTATGTATATTATCTAAAATGTTCTTATTGTGTTCCAAAACTGTAAGAATTGGGCTGTGAAGGTTAAATCTGAGCGCTTCTTGCATACTTTAACTTCTTAGGCACTTATGTCACAGTAACATTGATACAAATTGGCCAATCATTAAATTTTCAGGGTCCGAAGAGTTGTACACGATTTAGAATGAGATTTATTTTTCTGTACGCTAGATGGCAGTAGTAAATTATCATGAATTTCAGATGGAGAAACAGATTACATGTTATTAATAATTTTGAGTTTTTGTATTAAAAATAATCTATTTAATTATTGTTAAAGAATCATTAAGGAAAGTATGATTAAATTGTTAAATGATCATTCATTATTTGTTATTGTTCTTAGTTACGTGAAGACAAAAACTGTAATTATTTTCATATATTCTAAACCTAGGTCACTTTGGCACGGCTGATATTTTATACGTTTCGTTATAACTGTCTGAAGAAAAGAGCGTTTGTAACGTTGGTTTTAAAACTCAGTAAATTCACATTTTCTTTCCAAGTATTTGCAGATGACGCCTATGAAGTACTCACCCATTGGATACAGTTACACCAATATACGATTGTCATATATCATTTTTCCCCTCTGTCTGATGTTAATCTATTACAACTCCAGAACACTGTCGGCCTTATCATCTCCGCCGGTGAACTTCGTGTAATCTTCCACAATATCTTTGAGTATATTTGAATGATTTATGGTCTTTAGGCATCTCAGGCTCAGGGAGGGGAAGAGGAAGACATTTTCTAGGTACCAGTCAGGCATTTACCTGGTGTGACTGAAGAGAAACCCTGTAAAAGCCTCAGTTGGGATAGGCGGCCGCTGGGATCGTCCCCAAAGCCTTCCGGTTGATTAGCCGATGAGCAACTGAGTGATGGTCATTCGGTGTTCTTAGGTTACCAAAATCGCTCATTGGTGTACTGTTAATGGACATTTTCGATCCTATAGTATTTTTATTGCATTAAAAATATCTTCTGCTAAAGCAGAATTCGGAAAAACTTCCTTTTCTTTCTGTGTTGTATTTATCAAGGTCCAAACAGTTCCACTCGTGCGCTGAATCGAGCGCCGCCATGTTATGACGTAAGCAATCTGCAGATGGTTTGTCATTCAACTACACGTTTATAACTACTTGGTTCATTTCTATTCCTAAGAACCGATAACAAAAAGAGATGAAAAGAAAGTTTATAAGTGCTGCATAGTTCTTTTACTCGTTAACACGTCAATAAGATTTCCTAACAAAATATTTGTTACCCTGCCAAAAAATGAAAAGCGAAAAGGGGCTTAGCCGCGTGCAGTGCGAAGGGATGTAACTAGCATCAGCTGTGTAAGCTTCCGTCGCCCGTATTCTCTATCTGTTGAACCTAGGTTTAAAGTCGAATCACTTTTAAATCGTATTAACCGCCTCAATAAACCAGGCTTCCACAGCTCATATTTGAATAGAATTTAAACTGTCAAGGTTGGCGATCGATTCAAGGTTATCTTATTTGGCGCTTTAACGACAGAAAACAAGAAAAAGATATACATACGGCGGTATAACACGTTTCAATAAAGTTAGCACACATAACAAGTTACAAGTAGATCTAACATGAGAGATATGAATTATCCCAATTTGCGGTATACCACTATTTGATGCAAGCTTCGCGTATTGTTTTTCCTCCCGGAGAGGATCTCATGGCACTACCCTCTGTTAGCAACCTGCTGTATTATGTCGAGGAGTTTCAACGTATAGGAAAAGCATGTAAGAAGCAAAAATGTAAATGGCAAGGCAGGCCCATATATTAATTATTTTGTTAAGTCATGATGTGAATATTGTTTCGTTTTCTTTGTTTTTTTGTCTTCAAACTTCCGAGTAAGAAACGTAACACAGTGAGGAGCAGGTAACTACTGAACTACTACAAATTGATTACGTTAAACCAATCAGAAGATGAGTTCCGATGTATGACGTAAGGAAACCGTAGCGCTGAATTATTATTATTATTATTATTATTTTGTTTTTTAATATATATTTGTAAATCTGATGTACATAACCAAATTGTTGAATATAAAAGGACGTTGAAGACGGAAATTTCCATTTTTTTCTTATAAATGCATAGAAAGGGTTCAAATAGCGATCAAAGAGGAATAATTTGCGGTGTGCAAAGTTCGCAAGAGGAGTCGAAAACAGTAACTTGTAATTTAGAATGGAAGTTTTGTTAAACAAGAATATATATTGCTTGCAACATTAAAAAACAAGTTTTCATCTTTGTTTTTTTAAGTGTGTAACAATGAACATTGAATAGCGATGTCTCACTGAGATATTCTTTCTTTCTTCCTCCCTTTTTTTCGATTCGCATCGTTTTTTGTAAACAGAGGGTATTAAAGCCACTATCAGACAGCATGGCGTGTTATGTTGTTTCGTACGGTCCTCAGTTTTGTGTGGAAATAAGCGATAGTTTCCAAGAAAAACTCGTGCACAGCCGTTGGGATGACAGCATCAACGGGTAAATACGTGATGTTACGTTGAGAGGGACCTAGTCTCCGATTGCTCTTGCTTATTCGCGTTTTTTTGCTTTCATTTTTTTTTTTTTTTATCTCGCCAACACTATAATATTTTTTAAAACGATCGTGAATCGTGGTTGAGGGTTAGTCAGTCAGTTCGTGACTCTTTCTTGTCCAAGATTTTTGCTTT
Source organism: Lepisma saccharinum (assembly GCA_022664845.1). Taxonomy (NCBI): domain Eukaryota; kingdom Metazoa; phylum Arthropoda; class Insecta; order Zygentoma; family Lepismatidae; genus Lepisma; species Lepisma saccharinum. Next base: position 44,311 of record JAGDQP010006769.1, on the reverse strand, counting down.
TGAAAAGTTGTTTTTGAAATAACACAGAAGAAGAAGAAGAAGAAGAAGGTGTTATTGAAAGGCGATCTTGTGAAAGTTTTTTCTTTGTTTTTTCTTTTCTTTATTACTTCTTTTTTTAAAAAAAACAAAATGTACTTCATTGATCTTATTTAGTTATATAAGATACGGAAACCACGACCATGGTAAGTTTCTCTATGTTGTGTGGGAAGTTATTCTGATTCTGATAGCTTTGACTTTATGGTAAAAGGTGATATTTCCTAATGCATTATGCATCAAACATTCATCGGTGAAAGTTGTGTGTTTTATGTGTATAGAGATGAGAGTTGCTATTATAGTGTTGTCATGTCTTTGTATTACATCAAATTGGAAAGGATGAAATTGGAGACTGGGAAAATTTATTTATATTCCGTCTGTTAATATTCTTCTATAATTGTGCCGGATTTCGTTCGGAAAGATTTTGAAGTATTGTCGATTCTCTGGCCTTTTGCACGTCGTAAAGTTACATGCCGTTGTGTCTGATGGATTACGCCCATTGTCGAGGGGTCTCTATTGAAGGCATCTTCACGGAATTTACCTTGTGGGATTGAGGAGAACTCTGTAAAAGTACAGTCGCCGTGAAAAGAACGCGACCCCCCGCCGTTGCTCCAGTGCTTATCCGAAGTCAACGATGATAACCAGTAGACTACCAGAACTTTTTTCAAATTTTGAAGATTATACCGAAACAGGATCATTGCAGTCTCGTTTATTTTCGTATTGATTGACAAATTTGGGAAAGGAAAATAAGGAATACGCCAGGCTCTGCAAGTATTATTGCTTCTTATTGAGAATGTTGATGTATGGGCGATTTGGCTGACAAGTGGTGTAAGTCCATAATGGTAATTGTACAGGAGAGCTGATTGAAAGTTGAAACTGGTCGTTCATTTCGTGTAGTGAATTAACTTTCAACGTATTCTGTGGCCAAACTATGTTAATAGTATCCACACCGCTTAAAAAAACACACACACATACACTGGCGTAACAGGCCGATAGGCCCTGAGCCTGCCCCAACGCCATCTGTCCGTGTTTGGTGGAACTACGTCCACCTGAGTAACGGCTGTGTGGTCAGCACTACGCGTACCTAACCACGAACAGGCGTATCAGGGGCTTACCAGACCGAATCCACACCGCTTGGTGATTTTAAAGGTGTCTAGTAACTGTCTAGTTTTCGAAAATATATATATATTTTTTTGTCCATTTTTGGATTTTTTTTACTTATAAGTCATAACCAATAGAACGTTTACATTTGTTCAATTATTTTTGTTTATAAATATCATAACCAATAGCTAATGCACGCTTACACATCATTCTCCAAGTGGCAGGAAGTGTGAACTTTCTAATTTTAGATTCAATTTTCAATTGTATTTTAAAATGAAATGTGTTGTTTTTCTAAATAACTTTCACGAGCTAAATTATAAAGCCTCTGAGTTGAATTGAATTGAATTTTTAAAGTCTTTAGGCAGCTTTGGCTGAGGTCGGATGGATGATGATTGATAAAATGAAGAAAGTGGGGGAAAAAACGAAATAACACAGAGAAACGTCACGTACACGGTGTGTGTCCACCACAAAACCCACATGGCATAAACAGGGATTGAACGGACAACCCCCAGCACCAGAGATGAGCGCTCTACCATTAAGCTTCTGATTTGTATTACATCTGATTACTACTTGCGTTCTGGGTTCAATTATTACGTAGTTAAATGACATTGTTAATATAACAATTGTGTTATGGAAATCACACAGTTATATCATTTTTTTTTAAATTTTGCTGTGGGAATTGTTTGGTAGTTTTAATTTTTTATATTGTAGGGGAGATCATAGTTAAATATTGCTGATGGAACATCTCTGGACTTGAAGTGTATCTACTGAGACAAAAGATGCAAAATTATGAGGATATTTTGCGTTTTGGTATAGAGATATAACTACCAACGTGGTTTAACTGGTTAGAGGTCGGTGACCCTTGTTCGATTCCCGCTGTGAGACTGGAAAACTAAATTGTCTGCATGAGTGCCTTGGTTGACTCAAACTTCCTATTCTGCTGTTCGCAATATTATTCATAAACAAATACGATCGTTTTAATAATTAGTGGTTCTTCTAGCACTGTGAACTGGGTTCTAAGTTGTGGCCAGAACTAGACATATTCCTGTCCCTACATCAACAAATGAATATTGTAACCACAGTCATACTTTTTTTTTAGTGTATTTAAATATTTTTGAAATAAAAGTGCTTCACGTGGACGCTTGTACAGAACTATTGGAAATTCATCGTCATTACAGTTAATACTATGTTTTAAAAAATCTGACCAAGAATGTCCTAATATCAAGACTCCTTTTTTACTACATGTGAAATTTCAGTGCAGTCTCCTCGTGCATTCGACATTTATGATATGTGGAAAGTTTCGTATATGTGGTATGTGTAGATTTAAGGAAGTCATTCTTTCTGAACGTTTAAGAGTATGATTTTGTTGGTAGTGAGAGTAGAATAAGCAGACAATCTACTGTGAGATCCAGCCTGATTCTACACATGCATGTAAGTGATGTCACGAACCATATATGTGTGTATGCATTAGGATTTTTATTTTTACCAAACTTCAATCATACCATTTTCCAATGCATTGTGTTTGTGTGTGTAGAAATGACATGAAATCATTCTTGGAATTGAATATGTGACTTCTTTATATTTGTATTTCCTATGGGATTTGGTAGCCAGAAGCTTGCGTATAATGAAATCCAAGTACAATGTACGTGATTTGCAAAGAGGAAGGTAACTATTCCGCCAGTCAAATGTTCCCAGACATACTGTACATCAAGTCAGATTAAAATTAAAACAATATGAAAACCATCTCTTTGAAGACTCATCAAATGTTCATGTCAGAACGACTTCTAAGTATTTTAAAATTTAATTTTCTTGTTAACAATTTAATAGTTATACAGCAATGTTGTGTCCCCTGTGGGTGAGTTATAACACTCACTCACTACCTTGTAATCAAGGTGTCCCGGGTTTGATTCCCGGTGGGGACATAAGTGCTTGCCGTTCTTAGGACGTCATGTGTGTCTGATGCAAGGCAATCGCAAACCACCAGCGCTTCACCTTGCCCAGGAACCTTCGGGTTAGGACCTACTCGTATCTTCGGGCAGAACACCCATCATCATCACAGCGATGTGAGCTCCAACATAGCAGACTTATGCCCTTGCTTTCTTTGCGAGCGGACCTGGCTTAGGCAATTACTTTCTAGTGTGATTAGTGGTTGATTAATTTCGAGAAGGGAGTGTAATATGCGAAGAGAAGGTAGACCTCTAACTGATAGCAGGAAGAATGGCTCAAATTGAATTAGCCAATTGAAGAGACGGATTTTTGGTGTTGACCCAACACAGTGAGAACAATTGAAACTTTTTAATTAATGGAAAGTCACATTGTGTGGGTTTTAAATAGGAAACTTCACAATCAGCGATGTATTTCTATTTAGGGGTGGGTCCGGGGGCCCGCACCCCCATCAAAACTCTGAGTTTTATGTAGAAGTGGTATAATTTAAGGCATAATTCTGCTTATTTAATATACATACATTTCATAACCAAACACACCTTGGCGCCCCGTAGAAGCCCTCCCAAAACCAACTTCTAGACACGTGCCTGCCTACCATATTATTCTTAGTGCAAAGCTATTTTATTGAAGAAAGGTCACGTACATAACACTTATATTCTACCAGTTTGTACCCTGTAATAACATTTCTGTTTATTGTTTATATGATAGACCAGTCATCTTTTTTTTCCTTTTTCCTCTAAAATTTAGGGCCTTCTCTCCAATAAACTGTTCAATTGAGGAGGTAACGAAATCTGGAGTGTCGAAAAGCTTGGAGAGCAGAAATAGGAGTCGTTGCACTAATTACACAGTACTCAAGTCAACGAAATGCATTTGATAGGCCAAAGGAAGAGAAGTGAAATGTAGTACAGAAAGGGAGCGCGCTAACCTCTTGGTCACCCCGATTTCTGTAACGACCTGTTGTTTTTGCTTCATAGGCGATGCAGCGTAATTGGGAATGCAGGCATATACACAAATACGTACTTATAATCAATGTGGCTTAGAGGACAGCATACACATGCAGCCAAAGGATACCCCAAAATGATTACAATTCTATCACTGACTTGAATTATTCTTACCTCTTGGAATTATCATTCAAATTGGTGCTGCCAATCAACTTCTTGAACATTATTCCCGCTAGAAATTCTTGTCATTGGTGGTTGTCGCGATCATATATAATGGAGATTTCAATGGTCGGTGGAAAGGGGAACCAAATGGCCTGAGGAGAAGAAGCTATAATAATTATTCCTAATTTTCTAGTATCATGATATTCAGCGCTTATATTTGAATGTATGGACATACACATATTATGTATATATACACATGTGGAAGGTGAAGAAGCGTAGTGGGGGTTGAATGGGCATCCTGCCGTGACACACTGGCATGAAACAATGTATCCTCAGCGAGGGTCGCTTGGGTGATTGGTCGTGATGCGTGTAGTGGAAGCCCCTCGCGTTTGTCGTGATGCAGCCTGCCGTGCTAAGCAGAAGACGGTCGCAGCGGGAGACCCAACACCGCGGATGAGTAGAAAGAGCAACAGAGAGACGTTCTTTTTGGCTTCAATGCAGAATCTTCGCCACCTTCCTCCAGTTCCAACAGAAAAGTGTTGCCAACTGCAGGAAAATTACACTGAATAAAAAGTGAACTTGATTTTAAAAATAGTCGTTTGTAGACGTTACAGTAAGATAAATTTCGACCATTCTTGTGTAGTTTATTCATGTCCGATCACTGCGTACAGCATATCAACAAGTTATTTTGGTGGCGGACACGGGGTAAGAACTCGGATAGTCTCCGACCTCCGTGAATGCTAGTTGCTTTAAGCAAATAAACTGTGTATCTACTAGCCAAACTATCCACCCGTTGGTGCGAGGTGAGTAAAATACGTTGGCAACACGTAATAGTCGTACTACTACTACTACTACTACTACTACTACTACTACTACTACTACTACTA
>JAGDQP010006769.1:19317-39233 GCA_022664845.1 Lepisma saccharinum | reverse complement strand
TACTACTACTACTACTACTACTACTACTACTACTACTACTACTACTAATAATAATAATAACAATAATAATACTGTAAATACTACTGCAGTGCTTTAAAACATTAAATCTATATTTTTTAACAGCAGTCCACTTAAATTTAAAAATCTGAACTATTTATTCATTTCTGATTATTGTTTTAACTTAAAAATGGAAACAATGTATTTATTCCATTGTTATATCGCGGCACAGTCACTTCCGATGACTTAATATACCTAAAGCTCCTGCGCCTGGACCCAAGGAACATGCCGATTTTTTGTTGAAATCAATGCATGCATGTAGATTTAAATCGTGTTCAAGCAAACAGACATTCGGATAGATAGGTTATGTTATTTCTACTACGTTCTCAGAGAGTTCGTCTTCTCTTGTCTTCAAGTACACACCGTTTGTAATTTCTGCATCTGTTGGCCAGATTCGAACCTGAAATCTTGAGCGACGGATTACAAATCACAAGGTTCCAGGTTCAAAGAACGTCGCCCTATTGTCAATTTGAAAACAGCAACTGAATTTAAATTGTATTTTTGGCCTTTGGGCATCGAAGGCTCAGGCCGGGATAGAGGAGGGGAATGATTCGGGAAGGTGTTGGACAGGACCGATGTTGAAGGTGCCATTCCGGTGTTTGCCTGGTGTGACTGAGGAAACACCCTGAAAAAAATAACTCAGTCAGGATGATCGATCGCTGGGATCGAACCCATGACCTCCCGAATGCTACACCAACGCTCTACAACTTTGCTACGGCGGCTCGGTGAAAACAGCAACTGTTTAGAACAAAACCTAGAAATAATTGGAATCCATCCGCTAGGTAGCTCTGCCATAGACGTCATATTCTACTATGAGGTCTATGGCAGAGCTACCTAGCGGATGGAGTCAAAACCACGTGCTCTGAACAACAAAAATCCATTAGTTTTAGCGCAGCCAGAAATGGGGAAGCGTGCTAAGTCTATCTATTACTAGGCCTATGATCTTACTCAGGAACTTTATATCAACAACTTATGTTCTTATTTCCGGTTGCTAAATATTAAGAGTACGTAAATGGTCTTATTTGCTCATGTTACATGTGGCAGGTACTCTCAAACGTATAGTAGTTAGAAAGGGGTTCAGAACTGAATGTAATTAATTATCTGAAGAGGTTTGTGGGACAGACCATTAACCAGATGAGGGAGCAGTCAGTACTCCAGCAGTAATATACTATTCTTATTCACACCATATCTGCTGGTATCTTGAAGTACTACTAAATGAGAAGAAATTAAGCTTACACAGCAGAACTGAACTGACAGAGTGACACGTCAGTAGTAGTACCGTAGTAACGTAGCTTTTTGGGTGATGTTACGAGTTTCATTGGATCTCCAAGTTCTTGGAGATTTTTCAAGAAGAAAACTGTAACAACCTCTTCCGCTGAAATAACAATTGACGCTGTTTGTACTGTTCGTAGTTTCCAGATGCTTTTGATGTTTGTGGCTAAGTTCAGGTACTTCCTACATCTTCATTTATTAGAAGTAGAAGGCTTGCGACTTTGATGATTATTGCCTTACATTTCATTTTGTCTTTGAGCAACAACTCCTGCCGATTGTATGATGGTCTTTCGGTCTGTGTACAATTGTATCAAGACGCATTGAAACGATAAAAGTAACTTATTCATGAATTATATTTTCTTGTAAGAAGATCTGGTAATAACTATGACGTATGAGTTAGCAATACTGGTGCTCTGACCCTCGGCAATGTTTGGTGACATGCCGACCCCTTTCAGATGCTCTCTCGCCAATAGAACAAGAAAACTCACCAGGAATATTATTACCTTGCGGATGGCGAGAACAACATTTGACATATTACCTGAGAATAGATAGTTGTCGCCTAGTGCGTGTATGTGTGCTTATTGTGTTTGTGTGTGTGTGTTTTATATCTGCTCAGAATATAGGAAGAAAAGAGAATATGGAAAGAATGGATCGTTTGAAGCACTAGTTAGTTGGTTGAAAGTGTGGTTTTTACGTCCTAAAACCTATTTTAGTTTCGGGATCTTTGTTCGAAATACAAGTCAACATTGAGGAAATGATCGTGTAGATGAAGAGTAATGTCTAAAAAGGAAAGATAAATATGAAGGGGGGGGGGGGGTCGTTATTTGTGTTCTTTTCAGATAGGCATGTGTTATGGTTCTTCTGAGGAATGGAACATCACCTAACAGTATGCTGAAACAGCTTCAGGAAAATGGTGTGAGAAACATGAACGAAGATAAACAAAAAATAGAGAGATTGTAATTGGAACACATGAAACCACAGCAAAGATAAAAAAAAAAACTTTCATCTGGACTGATGAACAAAGAGTTAAGCGAAACATTGATGAGGATCAAACATTTCTTGTATGAAGAAGTATTATGTTATGTATAGCCAACACATAATTGTATGAAAGAATTATGATGGATAATTGAAAGTCTTCAACATGTGGGCATGGAGGAGAATGGAAAAAGTCAGCTGGAAACGGAAGATGCGTAATGAGATAATATTGGGGGCAACAAGGAGAAAAACAAACATGTCAGAACATTGGCTTTTTGGAGGTTGTGTAATGTGTACTAAAGAATGTGAGTGAAAGGAAACAGAGGAATAGGGAGTAGACAGATGCAACTCGTTACATCACAATCATTTACTAAAACAAAAACGAAATCGCTAGATCAGGATGTTTGGAAGGGACTTAATCTGTCCTGAAGGACCTGCTGCTTCCAACAGAATGCTAATTAAGACCAAAATTAGTCACTTAGTGACAAGGATTAAGGTACACGAGCAGTCATACCTCCTGTCATTAAAATATAGAGTTTATATCAAGTATCGGAATATTATCGTCCACTTTTTTTTATACTGAGGAACGTCTTCACTCAGGTCTGTGATATGGTTAGCCCTTAGTTACCTGCAGGACTCAGTACTGTATGCTAAATTATAATAGAAGATAGATGAAACTTAAGTTGACTGTCGCCCAGCCTCTTTGGTCACGGACATCGGAACGATACTGGAGAGACATTCATTCCTGAGTTTTCCCCCCTCGGTTTCACCAGACGAATACCAGTAAAGTACCTTAAGGATAGTCCTGGCCGAGCTGGCTTCCTCACTCTTGGATCAACACAATGAAATATGAAGCGAATGTATGGTGTACACCGTCTTCAATGATTATGATTGGTGTTCTGCACGAAGGCGTGTTTATTACTCAAAGGTCTCTGGGCAAGGTAAACTGATGGCAGGTTGGCCATTGTCCAGCGTCGAATAGAAACGACATCCTAAGGGTGAGAAGAGAGTTCAACCTTTAAAGTGAATTACCAACTACTATGTTCAATAAAGTGAGTCTCCACCGAGTATCGAACCTAGAACCTCTTGGTTGCATAGAGACAAGTCTAACTACTCATCCACCTTCTTCGAATACACACAGAGAACCGTTACAGCGTTATTATTACAAATCAGATATACTTCTTTTTTCTCTTTCACTGCTCTGACTGACTGTTTTGCAAATTGGCTTTCGAAGTGTTTAGATGTTGCATGACTTGATGAAGAAAAGAGTCCTCGTTGCCATCTCTTCCAACTGTCCGGTCAAGTACAGTCGAGACTGTCTCTCCTTTTTTTCTTTTTTTGAACATAAGCTGTTATTGTTTGGTGTCGAGTGTTGGACAAGCGGTATTGGAAGAATGGAAAAGGGAATACGAGACGTTCCATCAGGGAGACAAACGCAATCTCTTCCTCCTGGATCGTCATCATCATCCATAGAGTTTTCACGGCGATCTATACGATACATATGTATGCGTGTGATTTTCTTTTTTTGGTCTTGCTTTTTGGTTGTGGTGGCTGTCGTTCTTGGACGTGTGTTGTGTGTCTTTTATCGTTTATTCTTTTCTTTTTTTTTATGTGAACATTTCTTCCCTTTCTTCCTTTTCTGTTTGGTCATTGACTTCTTCTCCTTTTCTTCCGGGGAAATCAACGGGAAGTCCCTCTCTCCACGCCCTTGAAGAGGTCAAAAGAGGAGATAGAAATGATGAAACGGTAAAAGAAGAAAAGATCCAGAGAAAGAAGCAATTGGATTTTGGTTAGCTTCGGCTAGCGGGAGTCAACTGCAATCGATGTGACTGGACTGACAGCATACCATGATTGAAGTCCTTTTATTCTTACAAATCTTCTTCCTTTTTGGTCATCTTCTTCTTCTTCTTCTTCTTCTTCTTCTTCTTGTACAACTTTTTAGTTAGAAAGAAATATGTCACGTGATTTGTAAAAATTTTCTTTTCCAAAAAGAAAAAAATATATACTAATTTATTGATCTGGTGAACTATTTCTTTATATAATTTACAGTGTTTTGGCTGGACAAGCAAGTCTTCCAGGTACCACCCTGATGTTGTTGTGGTGAAACTGAAAGGAGAATCCTGCAAAAGCCAGGAATTGTCCAGCAACTGGAATCGAATTTTGTGCTTCTGCAGTTCTGACACGGATTGCGCCACCGTTCCTGTAATCAAGGGATCCCGGGTTCGACACCCAATGTGGAACACAGGCGAGTTCACTTTAGTACGTCCCACCAGTGGTGTGTTTCAGCCCTGGCGACGCCAGGGCACTTCTTTGAAAGTTATATATATATATATATTTAAGTCTAGAGGGAACATTTTACAGAGCAGGACGTAGTACCGCCATGGCACCTTTTTTCTGTGGAAGTGCACCACTGCGTCCCGCCCTAGACGTCGTCTTCATACACGGTGATAATGCAGTGACAAACCATCATTAGTTCAGCTTGCTCTGGTATCTTCGTGTTATAGACCCGCTTCTGGGTACAACACCTGTTACTGCCATCAGCCGCTCGTACTTTCAATTAGGATTGGTCCAATTTTCAGGACCAAAAGAAAACACTGCTTGGTTACCACCACTGACTTGAGATCCGAAGAAGGCCGGCAAGTTCAAGTCACACTGCCGGACATCCTGATTGAGATTTTCCACTGTTCCACCAGACAAATGCTGGGACGATAGCTAGTTGAAGGCTCTGACCGTTACTTTCCCCATCCAATCACCTAAAGAGTGCTCCTCGAGGCACATCATTTCTTTAACTGGCGACCGGTTTAGGCCATAGTTAGCTATTTAGCGCATAATTTTCAATGAAATAAAATACTTATTAAAATCAAGCACTCTTTTATCCGGCATCCTTCGGTTCGGTACATTCATTCCGTAATCCGGCCCGATCGGTGTTTTCGGGCGTTTGTTGACCTGATATCACAGACTTTTTAAAATAGTAACGCTCATTTGTATTTTTTCTTGCCGTAGAGCGGTTTATTGCATGTACAACTTGTTTCAAATATCATTGGACTGTACTGTATTAATGTTTCTTTGGTATTCCTGTTAAAACTATATTGACGTTCGCTGGCGAATTCGCCAATCCGGCACGGCTGTGGTCCTGAACCTGCCGGATTAAAGAGCGCCTACTGTATCCTATTAGTTAGCCAACCACATGTACAATTAATGTATGCACATTGCATAATATCGAAGGATAAACGCCATGGTTTAGGGCTTCAGTTGACGCTTATACTCTGAAGATATTTCCTCCATTTGTCATGAACAGTTTTACGCGAATGAATTCAGTCAGTCTAAAAATGATTGCGCGAACATTGGTGATGTTAAGTAAGGCGACTTATCTTCTATGTTAGTTTCAGCTCACTGTATTTCAGTCAACGTATGGTAGGTGTAAGTTGAACACAGGACCTCAAATGGGTTTAGTGCTCTGAGAGTTCCAGCAGAATTGTGTGCAATTCCTACCTCCTGGGAGTAAAACAAGAAACAGATGAAGTGACTTACAATATATCGTTTTAACGCCTTTGCGGCTTATGCTTTGTTTAACATCTCTGGAATACAGAAAGATACAAGAAAGAAATATCAATCACAGATACTGTTTATCTTGGAGCTCGACATACTCCAGTATTTTCTGTTCGATATTTTGAAGAAACTCAACTTAAACTACGTTACATGTGTTCCTTTTTATGTTCTTCTCTGAAGCTAAACTTCCTCCAACCCTAACCATGAGGTGTAACCATGTATTTCCGTTTCTGTGGGACCCGTTTTCCTTTTCGGTCTAGTTCCACGCCCACTCTGACCGCGGTCCTTTTGCAACATGAAATTTTGAAAAAAGAATTAGAGGAAGAAACGAACCAAAGTTGATGACTTGTTGGTCGGTGCGGTCTGTAATCAGTAGTAGACGTCTGGGGCAGTCCATGGTTCGGCGTCGTCGCTTCCTCCTTGGTGACTATGGAATCTTTTTTTCCCTTTTTTTTTTAAAAAAAAATGGTGGTCCTTTTGGAGTTTTCTTTTGATTTCTGTTGTTAGGATACTCATTACCGTTGATCCAAAGACATATTCTGGAGTTTTTGTTTTTTTCGTAAGTTCATTAAGAGGACGGGATTTCATGGAACGGTTGTTGAAACCGGAACTAGCAGTGACGAATCATGATTCCAAAAAGTTACGCTACTCAGGAAGTTTGTATATTCGTTTAACTTACATTGATGAGCCAGACAGGTAGCAACCCTGTCACATGTCTGAGGAATGACCTCCCTCGGTGAGCACCTTTTCGGGAGCAGACAGAAGGTTAGTAGCTAGAGCCTTTAGGCAATTTAGGTACAATACTGGCATTCACCTGGTAACACTGGGAAACCTCATCCAATATACACGACAGCAGAACTCAAATCTACGTCCCTGCCTGGTTGCAACTGAGGTTTCGACCATAACCACTAGGCCACCGAGATTGGACAAGAGTGCCAAATACTTCATGGCCTATAAACCGTTTGACTTGTCAACAATGTCATTGATTTACTGTTAATAGCAACTTTAGCCGTCTTTTTGGACGACCCGATGTCCAAAAAGTGTCTCTGCATATAACCGTGTTATTACGTTCGCATCCTTAACGCAATAACATCTAATAATGAAATATTGCTATAAATAAATATGGTCGACATGATCCTAATATGGCATTGTTGAAATAGGGACAGCAATACTTGTAATGTAGACTACACGAAGCACAAAACACATTACTAGAAGAGCCATTAATTACTAGAAGAAGAGACATTACTTTTAATTAATCTTATGATGATAACAGTCGTGCTTGTGGTATTCACGTTTTTCTAAAATGACTACTTTTTGTGAATAATAGGGCTAAATGTACATTATTTTCTACGGCATTCCTGCATTGCAAAAAGAATTCATATAATTTTATAATAGAATGGCGACACAAACAATATCGCACGGAAACAATCCAAAAGTTAATAGAATTGATAAAGAGTTAACTGAACTGGCTATGTTTGTGCTATAGAGAACGCGGAGTGATATGAACCCAGCACTAAACGCTTAAGAACTAGAGAGTTGATTTAACCTTTCGCGTGAGCTTGTTAACCTTTCACCAAGTATAATTGCTGCACTTGAACGTAAGTGTAAATTTAATAAATAAAATAGAAACGTTTATTCTGACCGTAGTTATTAAAGTACTAGGTTCACGGTTTTAGGGAGCTGGTCTGCCCTGAACATATTTGCTATATGCTCTAGAACAAGCTATCTTGAAGATGACAGGGCCGCAAAATTTTGACCAATTTTGGACGTTTGCTACCATAACAAAACCTTTTTTTTCCTGTCTTGTACATGCAATTATCAATAATACACAGGGATTTTGCTAGACCCCTCCTTTAATGCAGGACACTACCCCAAAATTTTCGAACACCCCCAATATTTATATAGTTAAAAATCGACAGGAGCCCTGCAAAACAACTTCACTTACAACCCTCAAACAGAAAATCCTGGCAGAATCCCTGATCATACAATATCGTTCACACAGGAATGCAGAACATATTCGCAGAGCAATGTCTCCCCTATTTCCCGCCCAGAATACATTTGTGTATATAGATACATACAGTATACATACGTTATGTGTAAAGTTTGTTCTTTTTATACATGACATACAGTTTCACAATACAGTAACATATTAGAGTGATTTTTCACTGATTTCTTTATATACGGATTATACCCATTCCCAATTAGTCCACATGGTTGGAGTTCTACTGTATTTTCTTTATCACTTAAATTATTTAGAATTGTTCCGGAACGGTTAAAGTCACCGGAATCGGAATTAGTGTAGAACAGTTGACCTGTGAACAAATTTCAAAATCTGTATCGGTTTAGGAGGTGCGGTGAGTAAGATCTGAGAGCCGAAATTATAAGGATGTGGCTTTTATGTAGTACAGAGCTGTCATTTGCCATTATTTTTATTGTCGTCTGCAGTGATTCTTTCCTTTTTTTTTCACCTCCGATTCCCGTTTCCAGACAACAAAAATGAAGAAGAAAAGAAAAGTCTAACCATCTGTCTCTGATGACTCTGTAAACCACCAATTATTGTTAGAATAAACTCATACACTGGTATTAAAAAGAGGAAAGGGATGAGATTTCGACGGCTAGGGTATAGTTTACAAGATTCCGTCGGTTCTAGAACAAAAAAAAAAAAAAAAGAGGAAACAAGTACGAAAACAGATGACAATCGACAGTCATTAATCTCAATCATAGAGGAAAAGCCAAATCAAATGTTGGAGTGTTTCTGTAAGGTCTCCTCAATTTAATATCAATTCGAGAGACATTATGTCTTCCAATCGGCGGGAAATTTGGATCATTAACTGTGTCCAATTAAAGGCGAGCTTTCTTGTAATGGCACCTTAACTATACACTGGACGAGAATAAAAGAACAGAGCAGAAAGAGATTGCACTTAAAAATAGTACAGATGGAGAACATTCTTTATTTGAAATCAAGTTCAATCCGAAAAGTTACTTCATGTTCTGTTTGAACTAGAACAGAACATTTTTGTTTCTGGAATGCAGAAACAAGATTTTGAGCTAGTACACTTGTAGAAGTGCCAAATAATTATAAGGTTGTTAGGCCTATATAAACAAATGTATTGAACTATTATTGTTTAAAAATACACATTAGTTGCATACTGAACCCTATGCCACACACTGAAAGAAGCACTAAATTTCATTTATATTTTAAAGGCTTCTTTGGTACACTGTCATTCATACAAAATGACCCCCAAAAAACACATCAAGCACGTCCCTTTTCTGGATATACAAGGTACATCCAGTTCTGTAAAAATGCATTTGAAAGTCATGTGTGTACTACTGATGGAACGGCCAGGGAACGCGGGGCGGATGTTGGTTGAAACAGCGCGCAGACCGTCTTGCGCATGCGTGGCCTTCGCGAGCAATAAGGCAGTAGACAAGAGTACACCGATAAACGACGGATGTGCTTCCATGATGGTGACCGAATAAGTAAAGCACAATGTGACTCCACCGCCTTATTCTCCCGATTTCGCACCAGCCGAAAATTTGTCAATGAAGACACGTTTGAGGCTGCTACGACGTCGGCACTTAGGGAGGTCATCAAAACTGCGTGGAAAACAATTATCTCTGGCTATATAATAACAGAAGGAAGGTACTACAAGAGTGACGAATCTCTTTGTATGAATTGTGAACGCAATGTGTAGGAATCTTGAAATATTAATCCTGAAAACAATTACGCGAGACATTAAAAAGACGCGATAACCTTCTCCATACTGCTGCAGAATAATACAAACCGTATTTAAGAACAAATGTGTGCAAAAAGGGTTCGATTAGTAAATTTTTACAGTGTAAAACTCTGCAGAGAACTTACTTTACCGGTATCTACCTAGTAATATCCTTTCTTTTTGAAATATCGAGATAAGTAGAAAAAGAAATAACCCGTTCTGTGCAAGGACATGCACAATAGTAAATGTCAATATAAATAACAAAGAATTAAGCGTAAGAATGTGAAATCAATATGGAAATGGGGGAGGGAGAGCAAAGAATATTATCAGAAACATTGTATGTGACAAGACAATGTTCTTTATGTACAAAAAAAATAGTTCTGTTGTTTTTGACGACACCTGACTTTCTTTCGAAATGACAAAACCAATTTTCTCGACCAGTAGTATGGGAGTAAGTGGTATGATAGTATTTTAAAAGCCCATTATACACCCAACATCGAAGAGGAGGAGAATACATATATATATGTATGAATCAAGTACGCCAGAAGAAGAAGCTGTTTGCAGAAGCCTTATGTTTTGTGAGATAGATGGAGTAATTACGTGTAACATATGAATTATGTATTACGTTATCCACCACGTCACCTGGCTTCCTACTACTATGCCACCACACCCCGTAACATTTTTAAGTCTTTTTCGTCGACGTCATTATCTGTGCGTTTCTTTCTTGCTGTATCTCTTCGTCTCTTTCATTTCTTTCTGTCTTGTTTCTCATAAAATATGTGTTAAGGAGGAAAAAAAAAGTATTGATTAGAAAACAATTTATGGGTGATTTTTGCCGCCGCCGGAGGAATAGTTTGATCAGTTGTATTCCTTAAACTATGGTGCTGTTGAGAATTTGTTCATTCCCCCCTTCCCTCCCCCCCCCAGTACCGTTTTCGTACTTTCTGATTGGCTGCTTGCTGCAAATGGAGCAGGTGGATTAGATCATCAATTGATAACATAAAGCAGAGTGGACTATTGGAAAGCAGAATAATGTTACGTGTGGGAATCCTCAGATTCTTTAAAGACTTGCAAGACAGATTTTTTTCTTTAGACATAATTTTATTGTCAATACACGTCGAAATGTTAGTGATTCTATAACAAGGAAATAGCTCAAGTCAAATCAGTATGTATAAGTGTTGTCTATTTTTGTAGAAAAAATAATAATATATAAAATATATATAAAAAGGACTCCCCCCCACCCCCTTTCCTGGTGGATAAAAGATGTGGAGAAAGTTCTGGAAAATCCTACCCGCAAAGACGACTTGAAAATAAAATGAAGGGGGTAAACGAATACCCTCGGGTTGCCGAACTCCAGCAATCCGAAAATCTTCTAGGTGAAGTATGCTCCGGATTAGAGAGGAACTATTATGTTTTCGCGGTTTCTCTTTCTTCAAGAGTCCAATCTGATCCGTGCAAAGATAAAAAAAAAGGGGGGAGCAGGTTTAAAAGATGAATCCAGAATGTAAAATAAACAAAAATAAAAGTTTTAAAGATTTAAACATGAAAGCCGTACATTACAATAAAATATATATCAAATCGTAATACTAGTAATCGTAAATCCAGTCAATGTGGTGTAGTGGTTATGGTCACGGGTTTCGAATCTGCATTACGCAGGTTCGAGTTCTCCTATCGGGCATACGGACTGATAAATTCCAGAATTACTTACCCCCACGCTTTCATAAAACTAAAGCTGGTATGGTGCTTAGATCAAGGTCGTGGGCGCTACCTTCTTCTTCTTTATCCAGCCCTTGTGGTCCAGGTGCTAAGGTTGCGGACTTTTAGATCGGCGTTGGGTAGGTACGTGAGTGCGAACCCCATGGCCGATTATCCTGACTGAGGTTTTACAGAGTTTCCCTGAGTTTCACCAGTCAAATGCCGAAATGACACCTTAAGTAAGATCCTGGGCACTACCTTCCCCATCATCTTCCGTCCTGAGCCAAAGTTTCCTAAAAACATAATTGAATTCAATTAAATTCGGTACTACCTTATTTCTTCTCTACTCTCGGAGGAGTACACACAGAGGAACGTCATTCTCCAGACATGTGGACCTTGGTCATAGTAATGGTATCGAAATACGAGACCGAGAATTCTCCAAAAGACTTTGGAAATTTGCCGTCTTTTGACTCATTAGAAATGGGTATGCAGGTTTTTCCGATTTCAGTATAAGAACAAGAATATTAATATGGTATTAGCAGTTTGTTACATACTTAGTTTGGAGTTTAAATTAGAAATAATATTCTGGAATAGAGAAAACCTTGACCTTTTTTTTTCAAAGGTATAAAAAAAATGAGTTTGTTGTATTTCGCTTGTCATTCACCGTTTGGCAATAGACCGAGATGCTACTTATGTGACAGGAACAGAACGTCCCGAGTCCACTTCTGTACTTCAATTCATATCAATGAAATATTTTTCCTGTATTGTAAACACTACTTTTAGAAATGAAAGGAAAAAAAGGTGACGATGAAATTTTGCGGAAGCAATGACCAAATCTTTTTTTTTATTCTTTTTAATCTGGTTGGTAAAATCTCTGTTGGGGGGAAAAGAAAATAAACAATCCTCATGACCAGTCAGTGTTTTGAGAAGAACATTTGAGAGTAATTCTTGCTGGGGTGAGAGTGGTTTAAGGACGCGAGGGGCGGAGAAACGCAAGGCATCACAAGAGCGCCCCCATTTATATGTATATATCCTTTGCATAATATACTGAAGTAGAAACCATCCCGAAGGCATCCATCCATCTGGATCTGCTACCTACGAGATTTTTTGGGTTGATGCTTACTTAAACTTCCATTTTGTGACGTGGAACAATAACAAAAATCCACTGTTATTATGTTTATTCTTTAGTCGAAGCAGCTGGCATGTACACCGCAGCATTAGACAATAAGCATCTCTCTCTCTCTCTCTTTCTCTCTCTCTCACTCACTCACTCACTCACTCACTCACTCACTCACTCACTCACACACACACACACACACACAAGCTTAGAGCGCATCCAAGGGCAACTGAACTGTGTGCGGCGAAACCATTTTTAAGTGGAGAAAGCTAAGCGAATGGAAAGTACCTACCAGTTTTGACGTCACCAGATTAAAAACAGCCGGTGGAATGGAGGTCAGTGAACTCGATTCTAAAATCGTTTTTTTTCTCTCTGCCTCATTTTATTGGAGTGCTTACTTGAATCTTAAATTGAAGAAGCCAAGAAAATACGAAAGGAAAACTGCAAGTTTGAGGTCCACTCCATGTACGGTTTTAAATGACCATCACTCCATGTACGGTTCCAAATTACTATTCTGTGTGCGGTTCTAAATGACCACTCCATGTACGAGACTCTTCATGATGAAACTCGCATGTTTAGGCACTAAAGCGTTGAAAATGGGCAGGCAAATAGACACTGAAAACCTAGAAAATACCACTCAAATTATAAATAAATGTGACTGAAAATTCAATGAAAATTTATCATGGAAAATGTCTGACAAATTATTTGTTAGAAAATAGAAAGATATTTTCTCGAATACCGACCGCTCTAATAAACAATCAACTTATAAGGTTGTGTCAGTTGAAAACGAGCCACCGTATATAAACGAGATTTAACGAAGATTTACTGTGACAGTAATCCCAATTAGAGTAATCCCACTGTGACGCCAAAAGCCTGTCAAA
The DNA here is from genome assembly GCA_022664845.1 of Lepisma saccharinum. Taxonomy (NCBI): domain Eukaryota; kingdom Metazoa; phylum Arthropoda; class Insecta; order Zygentoma; family Lepismatidae; genus Lepisma; species Lepisma saccharinum. The sequence goes on along the minus strand of JAGDQP010006769.1, from coordinate 25,971 downwards.
TGTTTGAGGGACGACGCCTGTCATCGGTGATTACTTTTCCCGGAAAGAAATTGTGAATCGGCCAGTCTTAATGTAGGTATTATCCTGGCATTCGCCTTATGAAACTAAGGAAATCCTTGCAAAATCTGTCAGACTAGCCGACACCTGTGCTCGTCCTAATGATATGCTTTAAAGGGATGTTTAGATTATTAATTTCGCGGCCCTATTAAAAGTAAACTTTCGGTTTTTATATATGAAGTGATTTAATATTTTGTACACTAAAATCTTACTGCGAGAAACTAAATTTACGATTTTTAAAATATTGTAAGCACCGCGAATGCGTGATATGCTATCCGCTTTACGCAATACTGCTACAATGTGTTTATTTTATAATAAATAGGGGGGAAATACTGCCCAGAGAATTATATGCGCTTACTTGTTTCGAATGAACGTGTTTTTGCTGTATATTTTTGTATAAGAATACACCAGCGAGATTGAAAAAAAACTTCAATTTATTGCAGATGAAATCCGCCTGTGTAGTAGGCAACCAAACACACTTTTGTGTATGGTTGGGAGCTAGGACATTAGGGGAATAGCACATGCTGAACATGGGGACACGCGTGGAATAGAACATTTCTGGTGAATCAAGTGTTGTCTTTTATAAAAAGTAAATAAGGAGAAATATTCTTAATTTGTGTTCTACATGGCAGATTTAAAGCATTCGTGTTGTCGTACATTAGCCTCAACGGTCCCGGGTTCGAGTCCCGGCTGGGGCATGGGTGTGGATTTTAATACTTAACAGCTAAAGGCAAATCGTGACGGGCCGAAGTCCAAAGTTACTAAACTGGCCCATAAAAAAATAAAGTTTACCAAAGTTTATCGTACATTAGCAGCTATTATTCAATATATTCGTATTACAGTATACGTTTAAGGGATTGCTTATATATAATAATTTAATCAAATTAAAGTCATATTAAGAAACTAGTTGTGTGCATATTTGAATTTTAGTTGTAGTCTTCAGGCACCTAAGGCTCAGTTAATGTTAATCCCTTGTAAAAGGACGATCGCGCTATTTCGATAAAACCTTTGTCCAGTCGCCGAGTCATTTCTACTGGACTTAGTATGTATCTGTGTGTGAATGAGAGAGAGAGAGGGAAAGAGAGAAGTAATTATTGACTCCATGATAAATTTTTACTACTAGTAATATCACCACCACCACCAAGCTTGTACCGTTTCTGTTAGCAGGATAAGTTTAACACACACTTGTTGCAAGCTTTCTATGTTAAGTATATAAGGTTACGTCGAGCTTGTCATAGTCTAAAGTGTGAATCAAATTTGAATCATACTTACTAGTTGGCCTCCTGATAAGCTTGCAATATCAAATTTGTTACAACAAATGTGAAAAAGGCCTGTCATGACACAAGCTACATATCAACATAACTGTCTACGTTCAGGTCGAATCAAACTTAATAATATCAAATTAAGTTAGTAGAGTCAATTTCAAGCTTGAATCTTGCTTGTTACTTAATAACACAAGCAATAATAAAGCTTATAATAAACTTGCACGCTTTGTGGTGTACAATTTTGAAAACAAGATTAAGTCGATGTCCCTGAGTTCAAATCTGAAGCCAGTTTTTACTTCTCTGTTTACACTGGCGTTAACTTGCGTTATTTATACACAAACGAACGAACAAAGCAAAATTCTGCAAAAAAGAAAAATAATTTATTCTTCGATAAAGACACTTTATCTGAGTAAATTTTCGGATACTAAAAAAAAGGTTACTTTTGTATTATATGTAAAGCTGATATATAAACGAATTACGAAAGTAATAAGTGTGAGAAATGTAGACTCTCATTCTTAATATGTCCGATGCATTTTTTTTTCATGAATACAAAAAAAAATGCATATCCTAGCAACACTGAACTAGTATATGTTGACATCACAACGAATGGAAATGCTGTATTTTCAAATCATTACCGAATATGATTAATTCGTCGTTGTCTTATTGTGTGTATCATAGCGCATCTATCGGACATATCCGTGGAATCCGGGTGTACAAGTGTAGCTGTTTCTTTTTATTATTTGCTGGTATTTTGACAAAAGCTGACTCTGAAAACTGCTATAGACGCAGTGCGAAAGAGACGAGTGCGTGAGGGATAGGTGAAGAAGCATTTCTCTTGTTTTTCGTGTTGTTGATTTTTTTTTATTTAATTTTATTTCTTGCTGCTAATTACTGTCAAGGCCACTGCGCGAAGATAGATCCCTCTGTGTTTGGAACAGCCAGGAGAGGAGACGAAAAATTGTTGGAGCGCATAGGTTGCTGTCATGCAAGCAGCTAGTTAGAAGGGAAGGAGGGGAGGGGGGAGAGTAAAGTTGTCACACGAAGGTGTTGGTTTAAAAGGAAAAGATAAGAAATTGGTTTTGGCCTTGTACTTTATTTATGTCTTCAGAAAAACTTCCAACTTTTTTTTTAACTAAGGAACTGTGAGGGGGGGGGGGGGGTTGTAGAGTTACCACCAGTTGTATCACTGTCTATTTGTCGTGAAATGAATCATAATTTGAAACCTGTATTAAAAGTTGCTGTTATCATAACTTCACTTAATTCATGACTTCTTTCTTTTGTTGACTTTGTGTACGAAGTAAAGTTACTGAATTTGAAATTTTGTATATTTGACAATTTTATAACGCCGTTTCCACAATGAAACGGACAATATAGTTTGAATCTTACTTTATTACTGGGCCGTGAGCCAATGTATTTTACTTCATTCGATTTATTATTGATTTTTACAGCTGAATGACCTTCTGTATAAATAACATAAATTTACAAAGCGCTTTCTTTTTACGTATTAAAGACTTTTTTTTTCGCGTACTTTGAATGAGTGAAATGTCAGTCATCGTACCGAGTGGCCTTAGCTAATCGTAGACCTTCTGTTTAACAATCGTAAGATCCTGGGCTCATCTGACAGTGTTTTTTTTTATTATTATTATAATTTTGTTTGTTTTTCCTGTCACACCAGGTAACTATCTCCAAAATAGACCCTGGCCGACTCCAACATCGCGCTAGAGAATTTTGTATACTAAGTTGAAGGCACCTACAGTATATAACGCAGATCGGGATATGGTAGGGGAAATGATGCGGAAAGGAATCGGATAGTACCATCCCGGTATTAACCTGGTGTGACTGATGAAAAATGCTAAAAAAAATAGCATTCAATCAGGATGCTCAACCGCCGGTATCGAGCACAAGACATTTCGAATGGGGAACCAGCGCCCTACTAATTGAGCTACGTCTGGTCAATACTCAGTACTAGTCTTTTAGTCCTTGGTTACTCGAGTTAAAAGAGTTTCAAAGCTGGAACAACTGCACTAAGCCCCAATGGAATTTTAATTCTTTTTATTTCTGGCCATCAGGCATCTAAGGCTCAGGCCGTCGTTGCCACTGGAAACACGTTCATGGTTGTGGTGGGGGAAGATACGTATGACCACGGTACAGATAAAATTAAAACAGTACTCCCTAAATTTTGAGGTCCGCTCCAAGTTAATGCTATTAACAATCCGTGTACCTTTTCGGACGTCTTTTGTTTTTGTTTGTTGTTTTAAAGTCTGCTGTAGTATCACAAGACACAGAGACACTGAGTTTGCACGACAAAAATATTCTCCGCCCCCCCCCCCCCCCGGTCACCTCCCGTAAAAAAACGAAACTATGCTCGTGGCTAGTGAGACGAAGAATAAACTTTTGCCAAAGGAAAATTTTGTTTGCTCAATTAAGCACGCAAACACTTACATATTCCCGTCTCTTTTGTGTGTGTGTGTGTGTGTGTGTGTGTGTGTGTGTGTGAGAGAGAGAGAGAGAGAGAGAGAGAGAGAGGCAAGACAAGAGTGAGAAAGAGAGAAGATCAGGACAGCGCTTTTTTTTTAAAAAAAAAAGTCACCGCAGAATTGTCGCTTATTTCTTCGTAAGATGTGTTACCTAATTGCACAAAAAAGCCTTTTTTTTTCCCCTTGTCAAAAAGAAAAATTAAAATACGTCTAGATGCTCGTGACTGCTGTGGTATATATGTGCATGTGTGTATATGGCAAACTGTTTTGTTATGTGTTTATATCAAATATTTGTTTTACTTTGTTGGGGAAAACTTCTTTCAAAAAACAAGTGAAAACAAAATATTAATGGCTTACGAAGAGATAGAGACAGAGATAGAAGAAGACAGAGATAAGAAAATAATTATATTATCACCGAAAGCAGAGTAAGCGTATTTTTAACTTGTTGCAAGCTTGCCGTGTCGAGTGTAAATGCTTGAACCAAGCTTATCATGAGGAAGTCTGAAGCTTAAATCAATCTTGCTGCAACTTTATTACAACAAACGTGAAACAAGCTTGTCATTACAAGCTTAAACGAAGCTAAGCATATAATGCTTCAGTGCAAGGTCTAGAAGATATTCCCATCATCATGCAGGTATCTCAAATTGAATTAATATTCAAAATATAAGAATCTATACCGTAATCAACATGCAAATCAGGTAAGCACAAGTGCAGCATAACTCATTATATTGCCAGGAGAGAAAGTAACACGATATGAGAATTCAAACATGAACAAAAGAGCGCGAAGTGTACTGTGTGTCTGTACAGTGGCGACACAAGCTGTCAAATATATCAACATAACTGTCTACGTCATGCTTAGTCAATTTCAAACTTGAATCAAGTTTCTTTTCGAGAATCAAGCTTGCCTTAAGCGTGCATTTAATGTGGGATGCCACCGGACAAATTGTAATGAAAAAAAAATATGAATATGGATCATTGTAATATATCAGACCAGAAGATTTTGAGCCTCGTATATTCCGTTTTTCCAGTGAGCTAAGCAACGGTTTATCTCAAATGAAATGTAGAATGTAATACTAGCTACTGTTGTGCCAGGTTTGCTTGGCATTGATTCAGCAGCTCTAGGTTGGTATGCGAATATGTGTTTAACCATGGAAACGTCATCAGATCAAAATGTTAATCATCATATTCAGCCATTTTCTATCCACTGCTGGATGAAGGTCTCCCCCATTTTCCCCACAGATCTCCCGTCACCTACTATCCTCACCCATCTAGCTCCTGAAAAAGTTTAATTTTATCAACCCATCTTGCATTTGGACGTCTTCTTAGTCGTTTCTTTTCTCTGAGAAACCAATGAAAAACATTGTCGTCCATCTTTAATCTGTTTCTCTAGCTATGTGACCAGTTCATGTCCGCTTCATCTTCTTCGCAGTCATCACATCTATCTGCTTTTTAGATATTTGTCAGCGAGCGGCCGTAGCTGGGGGGTAGAACGTTGGCTTAGCGTTCGGGAGGTCGTGGGTTGAATTCCAGCGGCCGACCATCCTGACTGAGGGTTTTCCAGGGTTTTTGATCAGTCACACCAAGAAAATGCCGGGATGATATCTCCTGGCCGGCACCTTCCCCTCCCCTATCCTGGCCTGAGCCTTAGATGCCTAAAGGTCATAAATAAAATTCAGTTCTCAATTTGATATTTTGTCTACCCGTCCCTTCTAGTTATTCCTGGTATGCATCTCTCCATTGTTCTTTGTCTAACTCGAAATCTGTGAGTCCTTTTCGCATTCAGTATCCACGTTCACAGCCATATATCACATCATCACAGGTAAGGACAATTGGCTTAACAGTTCGTACTTGAGATAAATCGCTAACGTGCTTCAGAAAATAAATTCATGTCTTATAAACGAGCTCCATACCATGTCAGATAGTTTTTCCATTTCTTCTGTGATCTTGGCATTCGATGATTTCAGGTGCCAAAAACACAATACTACAGATGAGGCGGAAGTAAATTTTCAACATCACATCTCCACATTCCGATAAAAGGAATAAATAATAATAATAATATTAAAAAAAAGAAACTGTAAGGCAGAATATGTGAAAATAAGTACGAAGCCAAAACGTGTCATTTGAAAACTGTTTTGTGTTCTTGAGTTGGAACCATTATAGTATGGAGAGTAACTGCAATAATTTCCGAGAATTACTCTCGCTTCTCCATCTTGTTTCTCGGTACGAACCAGAAAGTAAAAACTGTACACGAAGGACGTAGAAACAAAAGCAGATAGTGATGATGATGATGTTGATAATAATAATAATAAGTAAATAAAAGTATGTGAATAAACATGGTTATTGGAACAGTTACAGAATAACAAGTGCTGGGAGAAAAAGACATAAACTTTTTTCTTCTAAAAAAGAATGTTCGAATTATATACTGTACTGTCTTTTAGAGTTTGAATAAGCCAGTCTGCTTTTCATTGGATTTGGGAGATCTGCTTTCTTCTTCTCTTATTTTTCTCATTCTTTTTTTAAAAGTCTGCCTCGTGATGATAAGCAGGAAGACCCTGAAACAAGGGTGGCTACGTAGCCATTATGTGGCCATTTCTTCTGGAATGTCGATGGGCACTCTCTACCCACGGAAGAGAAATCACAATAATTTTGAACACAAAATGACACTTCCAGTTTTTATTCGCGGAATGCAACAATGAGAAGGAAATATATATAAAAAAAAATACTACTTTAACGGTCTGGTCAATCCTCAGTCTGTATTTTTTTTCGTCTCCGTGTAGTGATACAGTCTAACAATAGTGGTGAATATTCAGACCACTTTTTTTTTTTGTTACGAAGAAGATACAGAAGAAAAAAAA